>PVJD01007679.1:0-81174 GCA_004026545.1 Mormoops blainvillei | reverse complement strand
ATGAGTTGGTGAGAATGTTTTTGGAGGGCAACTTGACATGATATACCAAATAAAAAAATAAGCATGACCCTTGACAAAAATTTCTGTTCTAGGAGCCTATTCTACTTAGAAATATACATGGCAGTACTATCTGCAACTGCAAAATCTGGGAACAATGTAAATGTTTATAGCTGGGTAATGGTTAAAACATTCTCATACACTTGTACTATGTAACTGTTAAAAATGGTAGTGCAGATATATATGTACTAATGCAGACAAATCTGTAAGACATTAAATAAAAAAATCAAATGCCAAAATAATATAATCACATCTCATTGCACTGTGTGCTCACAAGGTTTTATTGTATAGGGAAGTGTCCTAAATGACACATTAAACTGTTACCTGTTTGCCTTTGGGAAGGGGAATGGAAATATGGGAGACGGGGTGGAGAACAGGGCTCGAGGAAGAGGGTGGGGTGGCTATGCACTCTTTCAGTTGTTCACTTTGGCCAAATTGTTAAAATACATATTGGTTTTATTAAAATGGCTTTGAAAAGCTTTGCAATTTAACAACAAAGAGTTGGACTGGAACAAGAACTGTTAGCTTCTTCACTTGGTTTAAGCAGATCCAGGGGCTTTACTTTTTGTCCATTTTGCATATTTGACTTCTCAATAAGACTGTATTGAAACACAGGGTTGCATAATAGACTGAAGGTTTTTTGAGCACTCATAACCTATAAACAGGTCTAAAATCAGATATGTCTGTGTGACTAGTGTGCAGGAATATTTAAATCTTGGTCAGGTTTCCTGCTCTTCATATGAAGTCATGTATGTTCAGGAAGCCAAATTAATTTTAATATTAATAATATACAAGAAAATGTATTGTGAAAGTGTATGCAAAGGTTAAGTGGCAAAAACTAAAAAAGTAACTGACTTTGGAAATCTACTTTTAGCCTTCACTTTCCACCCCAGGTGGTTAAGTCAAGTCATCTTCTAGTTCTAAGGGCCACAGATAGAACTGTTTCTGACCAGTGCTGCCATTATTTACAAAAAGGTGACAAGTTTATGATATGTACACCAATGCTACATGATAAAAAGTATAAAAACTGAGAACATTGACTTTGATGTTGCAAATAAAAATTTAATTTAATCCTTAACGGTTAGTGCAATTGCTACTGTATTGCAGAGCAATCAGGCCTACACTATAACATTTCAAGAGACTAAAATTAGCATTGCTTCTCTATTCTTCAACGAAGATGTTTTTTACTTACTAGTTATTTTTCCAGTACTTACTGGAAATTCCGTCAATTTATTCCAATTTCCCCAGCTCCATCCCAGCTCAAACCATGTTTTGTTTAATGTTTAATATGCTCACATTATTAAAAGATAAAAGATCTAGATCTCCAGCAGCCAGAAAGTCTTGTCTCTTTTATCTACTTGTAAAAATGATTGAACACAATTCTTAGATGAATAATGAAGCAACACATTCTTCTTCCTTTCATTGCAATTTTAATAGAAAAAAAATACAAACCATATTACAAAATATAGCTCACATTGTTTTTGTAATGGAAATTTTAAAAACACTAACTTTATAACAAAAGCAAATTCCAAGCAGAACAAAGACATGAAAACAAGAAAGTTCTAGAAAAAAGCTTGGATAAATGTACTTATATTCTGGGAATGGAAAGGATCTTTCTGAATGGCGTAAACACAGAAACGGGTAAAAAAAGACTGCTAAGTCTGAGTATGTAAAAATTAAAAACTTATATATGGCAAAAAAAAATCACAAAATAAGTCTAAAAGGCAGTAACAAACTGGAAGCACATATTTGCAATACCTACTAAAAACAAATGGATCTTTAATTTACAAAAAATTCATACATACGAATAAGAACAACCTAAAAGAAAAGCTGATAAAAGATAGAAGTAGTTGGTTTAAAAGGGGAGAACTATTTTAAAAGTAATCAAAATGCATGAAAATATTGTCAAATCTCATTCATAATCAAGGAGACCTCTCACAAGCAATATCATTTTTCTCACATGGAAGATGGCAAAAATTAAAATGCCTGATGATGCCTAGAGTTGGGGAGGTGGAGGAAAACATGTACTCTAAAATAGGAAACTGGTTAAACTACGGCACATCCGGGAGATGAAATACAAGACAGCAGCTAAAAGGAATGAGGTAGATCTGTATGTATGTACTGACATGAAAAGGTCTCCAGGATATACTAGCAAAAAATACAGTATATAAAAAGAAAGAGGTGGGGGGAGTACTGAGCAGTGCATCAATGAGGGGAAAAAGTGTTTTAGAGTCTACTGTGATTCTTTCCTGTTTTCCAAAGGAATTTAAGATACTGTTATTTCTAGATAGCTGAATGAAGGGTAGGGGAAGGGGGAGGAAGACTTTTACTTTTGATTTTGTACCATTCTGTCTACCTGTTTCTACCCTTAAATGTGTAATTTCAACAGGGGTTAACTGGGTTTGTTTTCTTTGTATCTTTCTGTATTAAAAAAAACAAACCCATAACTGTTTTTTACATAATCACACACAAAGATGTTAAATCGAAACATAAAAAATTAAAAAAAAATAAAGCCACAGGCACATATATACACAAAACTGCTGACATTAAGCACAGGAGAAAGCCTACTTTTCCCATATCAGACACTTACTATCTTAATGTACAATGTATTGGGTTGGCCAAAAAGACTTTTTGGGTTTTTTTTTCTTTCTGTAAAATAAAAGACTTTCTTTTCATTTTCACCAATAACTTTATTGATTTGGATATTTTGAGTATGTTGGCTATCTCCCGTGTGGCATAACACTGATTGTTCTTTTTTTTAAAGATTTCATTTATTTTATTTTTAGACAGAGGGGAAGAGAGGGAGAAAGAAAGGGAGAGAAACATCAATGTGTAGTTGCCTCTAGCGCACCCCCTTCTGGGGACTTAGCTGCAACCCAGGCTGTGCCCTGACTGGGGAATTGAACCAGCAACCCTTGGGTTTGCAGACCGACGCTCAATCTACCTAGCTACACCAGCTGGGGCAATTGCTCTTAATTAATGTCTCGATTTAACCACTATGAACTTCAACTGGTCTACCTGACTGTGGAGTATCATCCGGCGAGAAACCTCCAGCACGGAACTTCGCAGACCACTTTTGAAAACATTCATTCAGTCACAGTACCTTCTTCATATACTGCACAAATCTTTTTTGCATTTCAGCTGTGTTTTTACCTTTCTTGAAATAATAAAGCATAATATGCCAAAAATGTTACGTATTTTCTTCCATCTTCAATGTTAAAATGGCTACACAAAAATTCACCAATTTTGATGTTTTTTTTTTAATGCACACTGACTGATATGACAGTTGTCACAATACAATCTAACAAAACTGTTTCGAATGAAGTTAAAGACAACTACGTGCTACTATAGCCACCTTATGGAAAAAAAACACAAATGAATTTTTTTGGTCAACCCAATACATAGTTAATATACCCAAAGATCTCTAAGTACTTCACTAATATTCATCAATCTTCTCTAAGTTTCTATTTTATATGGTGATTTAAGACTATGGGTGCAATACATATCAGTGCATACAGAAAGAAATTCCAAGTGTCTCATCTGAATAATTTTCTGACGACGCATGATCTCTTTGTCCTTAGACCATCCCACAGTTATGATTCAGAGACTGGTTTTCGGATCAGGTTCCCAAAGTAAGCAGTGATTGTCTTCAATTTATTATTAAGGAAGTTTTGTTCTATTTCCACTTGGCCCCCAGGCCCAGCTAAGGATGCCACCTAAAAAAAGGAACAGAAGAAAGTCACACATTCACAATCATGATTTCAAAATAAATATTTCATTCCTATGTTTCATCAGTAAGACAACTCATCTTTTTATTCAAGTCTTTCAAATAATGAGGCATCTCAAATGTTCACTCTTACTTTCCAGATATTAATGCACCATTTCCTGGCAGAAATACCAGCTGTTTCAGACACTTTGGATACTACAGGAAAGATCACAGCGCTATGTTATTGTGTACAACTCAATCTCTCCAAAGCCAGAAGCTAAAGAACTCAGAAGACGAGAAAATGAACACATACTCCCCAAATATCAGGTCCATTAAGACAGAAATTTAAAGAATAACTCACTTTCTTGAATACTTTTGTCCGGTTTACTTTATCTTTGGCATCTCACTCCCTCATTCATTCAACAATATTACTGAGTGCCTGCTACATGATACTAGGAATAATAATACATCAGAGAGCGAGACAGGTGGGATGCACTTCCCTAAGTTCTAGTCTCTGCTGCCTACTTTTTCCTTCTCTAAGTGGTTTCTTTTGCTGTTCTCCCAACTTGGACCACCTCTTCCACCTTTTGTCCTTTTGTATTTTTACCTCCTTCCCATTTAAAAAAAATATTGTATTTATTTATTTTTAGAGGGGAAGGAACTATTTTAGAGGGGGGGGAAACATTGATGTGTGTGAGAAACAGATCAGCTGCCTCTCTCATACCCCCCAACCAGGGCTCTGGCCTACAGCCCAGGCATATGCCCTAACTGGGAATCAAACTGGTGACCTTACTATTTGTGGGATGAAGCCCAACCCACTGAGCCACACTAGCCAGGGCTACCCCCCTTTTTATTGGGGTAAAATACAGTGCTCTTTTTGAGGTCTACTCGAGTACAGTGACCAACCCCTTCCTTGCAATGCTAAAACCACCACTACTTCTCCACCTCTACAGGGTTACCATCAAAAGGATGCTTCAAACTAGCAATGCTTTACCCTAAGTTCTTATACAGATAAAGTTTTGTTTTAGTCCAACCTTTATTCATCCACCCTCTTGGGTTTTTTAACCAGCAAATATAACCTTCTAACCCATCATTACATCACCAAAGATCAGTTTACAGAGGCAGCAGTAAGGAATAAAGGAAGGGAGAATGCAGTGGAAAGCCCTGGGAGTCACTGCATAGAACCCTGAGAGTTGGAGAAAGGGGTACGCAAAGCATTATCAGGTGCAGGTACAAGCAATAGGAGACCTGTTTTTCTGTAATTCTGTAACTGAAATTGGCAAAACTGCAATGTATTTTCACAGAAATGTGCTGTCAGTCTAGTTGGTTTGGAGGCTGAAAAGATCTAATCTCAGTGGTATTACATGCAATATATCAGCATTGGGCAAAGGAAAGATTTATTGTGCATTCCCAATGAGCATGTATTTTTTAAAGCATTTCAACTTCCTCTTAGAAAAGAAGCCACAGATACAGAAATAGGGAAGAAACAACAGGTCATTCTATGGTACATTCTTAAAAGAAAAAAAAGCTGTCCCACCAAGACAGTAACAATGTCAACAATAACCCCAGTCCACAAAGGGAAACATGAGAGGGCTGTTTTTATCAATAGAAATAGATGACAACAAAAGTCAAACACAGTATCTATTATAATGGTAAAAAGCACACATACATCCTCCTCTTTGCTAATAAAAATGTAATAGTTAAAGTAAAACTAGAAGTTAAAAATAGTCAGCTAGTCTCAGAGTGGTAATTATTAGGAATAATTGTTTACTTTCTGTTTTGGCAAATTATGTCAGTCTGATTTTTCACAAGGGCAAAAATTTTGTCGTTAATAAATGACATTTTGACTAGTATATCAAATATAATTGTTTCACAAAATTTTTCTATGAGTTAAGATATAAACTAACTGCAATATTCTCCCACTCATTTTACAGTGATTTATTTAAAGAAAGTGAGATTAGCAAACTGAAGTTTTCTGGAGAGGTAGTGAGTGACGGGTTGGGGGAAGAGAGGAAGAGAAAGGAAAGGAGAGGAGGGTATAGAGAATGAAAGTAGAGCTGAATCAAGAGCGAAACATCTGCTACTATGGGTCTAGCAGGAAAAAAAAAGGCAGAGGGAAATTTTAATACCAGTTCTACCAATAATTTGCTATATCAAGTTAGAAAGCCATTAAGTTAGGCACTGGCTTTCTAAATCTAAAAAATGGTAGTACTACCTACCTCCCTAAAAAAAGCATTTTGCAAGCCATAAATAAAATTTCATTAAAATACATCTTGGAGAAGGTAGTTTCGTTTCTTCTCTCTCTCTTTCTCTCTACCCCCGCCCCCTCCATGCTTTAGAGGGTTGTCTGAACTTGGGTGCTTGGATAAAAAAAGGAATAATGACATGCTTACATGAGTTTTCTGAGATCTATTACAGAACATTTAATAAATTATTTTATTCATGAATCTTACATTCTAGCTGGGAGAGTCAGATAATGGACAAATAAAACAAGTATTGTTCCCGAAACTGGAGAAAAAGGTGAATCTATGTCAAAATATAGTAAGATATATCTATTTGTGTTTAAAATAAATTTATAAAAATTTTATTTAATGTTACTTCCCAGTGTTCTAATTAAAAATAATTTCTAACCTTAGCCTTTTGTGGTACTTTTTCACAACTACGTGTATTTGCAAGTTAGAATTCTGGAGTTGTAAATACCGTAAAGCTTTAAGTAAACTTAATGCCGTGAATTTCCAGCTGTTTTTATTTTTCACTAGCAGGTTTAACTGACAAAATGTTATTTGGTTTCTTCCCCTTTCTTAAAGTTTAATAAATTAAGACAGAAAGAGAAATGGAGAGAGAGACGGAGAGAGGGAAGGTGGGAGGGAAAAGGATAGGTAGGTAAACAGATAAAGAATAGCAGCTCTTGATTACATGCTATGTTTTTGGCACATTACATATATACACTAGATTTATCCAAAGAAATCCCGATTAGTTTGTATAGGACTAGAACTAAGAGCTAAAACACATCAGCCAGAATTCTGTATTAGGCGATGAAGTTGTTTGGGGACAGGGTTACAAGAAACAGGTAAAGATCACAATGAAGGTGATAACTTTAGTAACAGGTGAGGCAAACATTCAAAACATTATTCTTCAAAAGCAAACTGATTTAAAGTACAAATGTATGGTAACTGAATGAATGAGAGAAAATAACTTCCAAACTGGATCTTAATGGCAAAATATATAATATATACGAAGGGCAGGAATACTATGTAAGAAACTGACAGTATATTAGAACAATGGAAAAATGTCCTTTTCCATTGTACAAGCAAATTATACCAGGTGATAATGAAGAGTATTTTAAAAAATTTTTAAATTTTTTTTAATGGGGCCCATAGATCTCTGTCAATTATAGTGACAAGAGTAGCAACCATCTGAAATTTTGGCTATGACTAGAAACCTAATGCTGGCTTCTGGTCAAGATGGTGGTATAAGTAAACTGGGCTTACCTCCTTGCACACCCATGTCAAAATTACAACTAAACTATAGACCAACCATCCCTCAGCACCATCAGAATCGAGTTGAATGGAAGTCTGACAGCTACGGAATTAAAGAAACCATATCCATCCAGACTGGTAGGAGGGGTGAAGACATGGAACTAGCTGGTCCCACGTCCACATGTGGTGGATAAAAATTCAAGAAGGATACCTCAGGAGCAAGGAGTCCCAGCCCCATACTTGGCCCCCCAGCCACGGTTCCAGGAAGATGAGTCCCCACAACTTCTGGCTGCAAAAACAAGCGGGGACTGAGTCGGTAGAAGAAACTTCCGGAGTCCCAAGCAGTTCCTCTTAAAGAATCCACACATGGACTTACTCGGACTCAATCTCTGTGAGCTCCGGCACCAAGGTAGCAGCGTGAAAAGCACCAGTGCCATAGAGGGAGAAACTGAAGTATCTGGCATCAAGGCAAGCAGAAGCCATTGTCCCTTTTCTGAGCCCTCCCACACAGAGCCATAGAGCAGGCTGGTGCCATATCTGAGACTCCATCAACCTGGCTAACACTGCCCCACCCTGGGCAGAAACTCCATTCCACCCAACTTATGGACCCACCCCAAGTTGCTTTTCCATGAGTGGCTGGTCTTGGACCATGCTTCACAACTTCGTAAATCCTCTCAAACAAGCAACAGCCAGCCTCAGTGAGCCTCTAGCCCCTGTACCTCTTCCTAAGTGGTCCCAGGCCTTGTAGCAGCAGTATCCAGCCCAGATTCACAGCTTGGTATTGCCTGGGAATCTCTAAGCCCAGTACAAGTAGCAGCCATCTCAGATTGCTTTAAAGCTCAGGCAGGGTAGCCCCAGGCAAAACACACGTGGGGGCTGACCTTGGCCTGCACCACCCAGGAAACCCCAGGGCCAGCACACACAGTGGACAGCTACAGCTACTGCATGTTGTAGCAGCACCACCCTGACCCTACACAGCTGATCCTCCATGGAGGGGAGAGGTTGGTCAGTGGTCACAGCTAGTTCTATGTAGCTGCATGGCCTGGGTAAATCCCTCCTATTGACCTATCGATAGCAATCAAGGCTCAAATGCAAGAGGAGGGTGTACTCAGCCCTCACAAAGGGTGCACCTTGAGTATCCAGTTTGGGTGATAGGGGATGCTGTGCCATAGGACCCTACAGGACACCTACTACGTTAGGCTACGTTACCAAGACACGGGGTCGTAGCTGTTCTACCTAATACTTAGAAATAAACACAGGGAGGCTGCCAAAATGAGGAGACAAAGAAACATGGCCCAAATGAAAAAACAGATCAAGATTCCAGAAAAAGGACTAAACAAAATGGAGATAGGTAACCTATCAGATGCAGAGTTCAAAACACTGATTATAAGGATGCTCAAGGAACTTAGTGAGGACCTCAACAGCATAAAAAAGATCCAATCAGAAACGAAGGATACTAATTGAAATAAAGAACAGGGAAACAACAGTAGAGTGGATGAAACTGAGGATCAATTAACTCAATGATTTGGAACATAAAGAATGAAAAAACAACCAATTGGAACAACGAGAAGAAAAAAGAATCCACAAATATCAAGGATAACGTAAGCAGCCTCTGGGACAACTTCAGGCATTCCAACTTTTGCATTGTAGGGGTGCCAGGAGAAGAGAAAGAGCAAGAAACTGGAAATCTATTTGAAAAAATAATGAAAGAAAACTTCCCCAATTTGGTGAAGGAAATAGACATGTAAGTCCAGGAAGCACAGAAAGTGCTGAACAAGATGAATCCAAAGAGGCCCACACCAAGGCACATCACTACTAAAATGCCATGTGTTAAAGATAGAGAATCTTAAAAGCAGCAAGAGAAGAGCAGTTAGTTACCTACAGGGGAGGGTCCCATAAGACTGTCAGTTGATTTCTCAAAAACAAACAAACAAAGAAACTTTGCAGGTTAGAAGGGATTGGCAAGAAATATTCAAAATCATGAAACGCAGGGGCCTACAGCCTAGATTGCTCTATCCTGCAAAGCTATCATTTAGAATTGAAGAGCAGCTAAAGAGCTTCCCAGACGACAAAAAAATAAAGGAGTTCACCATCACCAAACCACTGCTATATGAAATGTTAAAGAGACTTATTTAAAAATAAGATCAAAACTATGAACAATAAAATGGCAAGAATACATATCTATTAACAACTGGATCTAAAAAACAAACTAAGCAAACAAGAAGAACAAAGACAGAAACGTGAATACTGACAGCGTTTTGATGGCTGCCAGATGGGAGGGTGGTGTGGGGGAATGCATGAAGAGGTAAGGAGATTAAGAAATACAAACAGGTAGTACAGAATAGCCATGGGGATGTAAAGTACAGTGTAGGAAATGGAGTAGCCAAAGAACCTATATGCATGACCCATGGACATGAACAATGGTGTGGGGACTGCCTGAGGGAATGGGGGATGCTGACTGGAGGGGGGCAAAGGGGTAAAAACTGGGACAACTGTAACAGCATCATCAATGAAATATAATAAAAAAAAGAAACCTAACACATTTTGCCATGTATGACACATGCCTGTGTATAATGTGTACCCATGTTTTTGGCCCAAACTTTCAGGAAAATCCTTAATTTTAGTTTTAAAAATCAATTTGTTGTTTATTTGTATTTAGAAACAAAACCAATTATCATATACCAGGGTATGTACTTTGCATATGAATACTGTTGCTGCTTTCTAGAGTTATACTTTCAATGTATAAGCATAAATAAAAGAATTAAAAACATTTACATAGATACAGAATTAACACTACTCATGTATATTGAGTATCCTTATTTTTCCCTAAAAATCTGGACAAAAACGGTGTGCATTACACATGGCAAAATACGGTAATGACAAACAGGCAAGTGCCTTATCCGCAATTCCGGTCTGCCCTCACGGTACTTTTGTTATATACAATGAGTAACTATACAAGAATAAAAGTGAGTTGGTTAAAAATATTTCCAATAAATGGATCTCTGGGACATAATACAAGAAAATATTCTTTATCAGTAGAAAAACTAGTCAACACTCAAACATATGGGTATTTATTAAAATTAGTTCTATTTATCTGCACATGGTAAACAGAAATGAGACTTCTACGCTTATGTGAATAATCTTAATATTTTTTTGCTGACAGGTTTTCAGATAACTTGAATGATACCTCAAGCTCTCAGATATGATTTACTGTTTCTTTTTTCAAGTATTTACTTGCTGAATAAAGCAAATATGATTTCAAAAAGCCAACATGTGAACAGGAGCACCCTGGTGATAGGTAAAATAACTCTCCTGGGCATCAATATTCACTTACATCACTCTTCTTAGGAGAAGGCTACCAATAAAAAGCTCGATAAGTCTTGTCCTTTACCTGTTTTCAGAATTAGATACTGGAAACATGAACAAGTTACATAAGGCACAACAGACCAGAGTGAGGAAGCCCTTGGCTAATAGCAAATGTCTTGTACTTAGCACTGTGTGTGGCATCCTTCTCTTTTTTATCTACACCATTTACTGAGAGACTTTACCTAACGGTGTGAAGGAAACATAAGCTTGTGTTCGGAAGCATTTGTGCCTTTCCAATTAGACTTGCAAGGCCAGTTTCACAGCCCCAAGCCGATCAACTGTATCCCTAATTGCAGTGTGTAATTAAGCAGTGGACTTACGAAGAGCAGAGATGATCCAAAAACCTGGGTACCAGGTACTAGAAGATAAAGCTCAGCAGCAGTTGGCTGTCCTTCATTTTGTGGTGAATTTTTAGCCCTTTGTTGTCTTTCTCACCAATCAGGAATGTAAAAGAACTGACTCAACTGAAATTCTACACAATTCTCTTGGCTTCTCTTGTCACAATTTCTGTTCACTACCCTGAACCTTATGGTGGGCCAAACCTGTGATAAGTGATGAATCTGGTACCGCCCTTGCCCCCCCACCCCCAGTAATGAATACCTCATCAGTGGAAGACAGCTAGGCACTCTAATTATGCCATTGTTATTCGAAATGCTAGGCAAATCACTAAACTTCCTAGTTTTACTAATCAATAAAATCAAGCTCATAACCTGACTTTATGCTTACTCCCAAGTTGTTATGATAATCAATGAGAATGTGCAGGGAAACCCTACAAACTCTCAGTATGCCATTAAGACAGGAAACATTTATTAAGCTCTGATGTTGTATATAAATGTAGCATACTGGTCCTTTCCAGGATGAATGAACTTTTGAGTTTTCTGAGTTTTAAAGGCTGGGTATTTTCAGCTTAAGCAGTTTTAGAATTTACTCTTCTTGCATGTACCAAAAGTCCAATCCAGTCCTTACCTCTATGTTTACTTTCTCCTGCTTCTGGTGTGTCTACATCTGGACTAAGGGTCCTCTACTTATTGGGATGACTTTATTATAATGAGTCCATGGATTGAGTTTTGCCATTAGAGCAGATTGTGACCATGGAAATTTCACATGGAACAATTTTACACAAATTTTCATCAATCTTAATATTTAGAAACCAGTAAGGCCCTGATTTTTAAAAATTAAATAAATATTATTATAGCTTACAACTAATGTGAGACAAGAAGTTAATGGTAAATTTTTATTGTATTCAGCCAAAAACAAACACTGAAAATGCTAATGAACTGAATTTAGTTGTATTTAAAATTTTTCCAAATAATATTACTTAATAGTTTCCATATTTATAGTTTTCATTATTCAAATGCATTTGAGTAACGATATATGGTAAGTTTAAGAAATTTTAGCTATAAAACAAGCCCTCCCTTTCTCCTTGCTTCTTTAATAAGCGATGAGAAGTCTGATGACTGCTATAATCGAGAACTCTTCCCTCCCTAGTCACTATGTACTGGCTGTAATGGGAGCCTCAAGAATTCTACCAACTAGAAAAGAGAGATCTCTTGATTAAATCTAACATCGATTTCTATATTTAAAGATACAACTTAATCACAGGATAAGTTTTACCTATGATATTGGGTCAATTTGTAAATATTTTCCCACTTTATCAGGAAATAAAATAGGTGAGATTTGGCCTATTACCAAGACACCTATCTGAAGGTGGTCATGGAAGGGTGGGGAATGTCTACCAGACACATGTCAGAAAGTACATGATGCAGGGTCTCCTATTTAATTTTTTAACACAATTAGGGATGATGCTTAGTGTTGCCCTGCTCTCTGTACTGGTATGAACAAATTATTTTTAAAAAGGCAATTTAAATTAATTTGACCTGAAAAGTACAAATTTTACCACTTTTCTGGGGCTAGACATTTTAGTTATGAAATCGAACAAGGAAAAGGAGGTACTATATCAGGCCAATCAGGAGCCATTCCTCTTGCCACTCCCATGTCTGCCTAGGAGACACATCCCTCCTGTTAGAGATTCCACCCACAGGGACTTCGTACAAGTATCGTGTCTGACAGCCACTGCTGTGCAGCTTCCTTGGGGAGTCGAAATTGTTTTACTCTGCTCAGAGACCTCTACCCATGTCATGCGTGTTTATTACTCAAAAGAGAAGCTTTCATGGTTGGAAAGCATGATAGATTGAAAGTTGATATTGGCTGCAATTTTATGGCTGTCAAATGAAATAATGAAGAAAAACATATTAAGATTCAGGCATCAAGTAGATAAAATACATTTACCCTGGGATCTCTGAATTGAATCTAATCAGTTACAAAGTTTCTATTGTGAGTGCAGGGAGATATACTTTCCATCCAAAGGGGCTATCACAAAAAGATTTCTAAATCATTCAATACTAGAGTTTGATAGTGAAAGTTTAGATAGCAAGAGATACAGGTCCTGGAACAACCCTCAAAGAGAAAAAGGGAGTAAGATGTCAAGGTAATAGGGAACCTAGAAAAATATTTTACTAGATACAGAAAACGATTAGACTCATCTTCTATATGGAAAAATTGGCAGACAAGTTGTATTTATAGCATCTATACTCAGTGTAACCTCCTTGAATATAAATATTATCCAGAGTACAAATCTCCCTGGAGAGGAAACTAATGTTCTTTATAGACATTTCTATGGGGGAAATGTAGCCTCAATTTTAAACAGCAGACTCATAAACTTTGGGAATCTTACTCATTTTTAAGTTTAGGTTGTTGTGAAGTTCTAAATATTCCTTAACAAAAAGTTGACTTCTCTGTAATTCTGCTCTCCCTCTCATTAAAAAAATACTACATATAGATATTCTTCATTTTTAAAAAGAAAAGCTGATTTCCCACTGTAATTTGATCCAAATTCAATACCGAACAATATAATGTACTTGAAATATCAAGTAAAAAAAATTCCTTTTTTACTTTTACTTCATTATTCTCTAGTGTCATTACTCCCTCTAGAGGTAGAAAATGTGAATGAACTACTAGACTTCTGAAGTAAATCAAAAACACCAGTTAAAAAGTTCACTGTCTTCTTGGGCTAGTGTTCATTTAAAAAAAAATTTACTCACTGTAACTTTTACAATAAATAGAGAATTTTCCAATGTTACTGAAGTACTAAAATCAGCCCATCTAATATTTAATATATAAGGTAATACAGCCTCTTATGAGACTAGTTACAGAGCCTAATATTTACACATGAGAAAAATAAGAGTTATGGATCACTGGGCTCAACCTTATCTGGGGCTCTAGAATGCAGTTCTGAGTCACAGATATGAGTAGCAGATATTAGTGTTAATATCAAATTTGTTAAAAGGTGCATGAAGCAAGGGACAGTGCTTTTTCTCGTAACTGGTATAGCAAATGGTGCTGCAGAGGCCTGATGTTTAGACACAATGGCTCATAAACAAGTAACAGGTAGCGAGGTCTAATTTCATCCTCTAACTCACAGAGTAAGAGGTCAGGCTTGGTAACTTTTATTTACTCTTCTTTTAACCCAGGGAATCTCAACTCTGAGTGAGAATATCACTTGGGGGTTTTAAAAAAATGTATGCTTGGGCCTCATCCCAGAAATTAAATTAGAGAGAATCTTTCCCAGTGGACCAGGGTATCAGTAGTTTTAAAAGCTACTTAACTAAAACTATAAAACTCTTAGAAGAAAACATAGGGGAAAATGACAATGAATTTCACAATGATTTCTTGGATATGACATGAAGAGCACAGGCAATACCCAGGAAAAAACAGATCAGCTGAACTTCCTCAAAACCAAAAACTTGTGAGGCCAAGAACGCTCGCTATCAAAAGAGTGAAAACGCAACCCATGGAATAGGAGAAAATGCTGGCAAAGTCTACATCTGATAAGAGATTAATATTTAGAATACATGCACGTGAAAGGACGGTCAACATCACTAGTCACTAGGGAAATGCAAATCAAGACCACAATGGGATCCCATTTCATACACATTAATAAGGCTATTATCAAACAGCAGCTGCCAGAAAATAACAAGTATTAGCAAGAATGTGGAAAAGTTGGACCCATTATGAAATGGTTCGGCTCCTATGCAGAACAGTCCGGTGATCCTCAAAATACTAAACATAGAATTACCTTATGATCTAGCAATTCCACTTCTGATTACATACTCAAAAGATGTGAAAGCAGAGACTAGAATAAATATTTTTATATCCGTGTTCACAGCAGCATTTTCAGCAACAGCCAAAAGGTGGAAACCCAAAATGCCCATTGATGAATGAATAAACAAAATGTGGTATCTATAGACAACGGAACATTATTTAGCCTTAAAATGAAAGGAAATTCTGATACATGCTATAACAAGGATGAACCTTAGGAGGCTATGCTAAGTGAAATAAGGTAGACACAAAAGTACAAATATTGTTACGATTCCACTAACATGAGGTACACAGAAGAGTCAAAATTTTACAGAAACAGAAAACAGATTGGTGCTTGCCAGGGGCTGGTTTGTGAGGGTAATAGTTAGTGTTTAATATATTGGCATAGAGTTTCAATTTGGGAAGATGAGAAAAAGTTCTGAGATGGTGGTAATAGTTGCACAAAAAGGTGAATTATTTAATGACACTGAACTATATGCTTAAAAATGTTTTACAGTAAATTTTAAGTACATTTTGCCATTAGTAAAAAACAAAACCACTCAGGTAATTCTAATTTGTAGCTGAGAACCAGTGTTCCAAAGACTAAGCAGATAAGCCAAGGATGGGGAAGTATAACAGATTAATGTGAAAATATCCATTACATGCGAGTAGATCAGGTCTCTGATAGGAGGAGGAGAAAAATCTATATTCTGGGATGTATGTTTATAAATTAAATTCTATCATTTCAGGAACATTAAAGCTGTCTATTCTTTCCTTTAGAGAAAATGTCATTTTTTCATGTTGGTCCTTTTCAAAATCTTAGTAACATTTATATTCTTTCCGCAATTTTCTAATAGGATCTTTTAAGTAACAGACATAACTTTATTGAGGATTTATGAGCTAGAGGTACTGTGATAAATGCTTTATCCATTTAATTACATTTATTTCTTGAAACTACCACCAGAAAGCCAGTTAGTGGCAGGGCTAAGACTAAACTCCAGTATGCCTGGCTCTTAATATCTTGTTTTTTAAATCTCATTACCTAAACATCACCAACATATTCCTACTTCCATGTCACTGATCTTCTTGCCACATTCTGCTCAATTCCTACAATCTAATCTTTAATTTTAAAGTCCAGTTTACATGTTGTATCACCCAGGGTCTTTCTTAACATCACCCACCAGAAACCCAGAGCATTTCATCTCTACCTTTCTTATGAAAAGGCTGATTATTACCATTTATTCACCTGTCTTATAATCCCTAGGAAGACGGTGAACCAGCATGATTACTGACTCCCATAAGACAGCTCTGGAGATACGAGGAGGAAACCACCAAATAAAAAAATTTATGGACACCTGGTATGGTTTGAATGTGTATATGTATAGGATGGAGGGTAGTGTCTCTGGGAAGATGAAACAGGAAGGAAAGCAAGAAACCCGAAATTCTGCTTTTGCTCCTCCCTGTCCACTACCTTTGCCTTATAGAAACAGTATATGCTGCTTCACTTGCAGAGACTGTGAACTTTGGTCTATGTTCAGGAGTAAAGTTAGGGCAGTCTAAAAAGATGTTCTGCTCTGAGAAGCTGAGAGAAACAGGTGGGAACTAAACCTAGCAGCTGCTTTCTTACCGCCCCCTTTCCAAAACACTAGAGCTGATGAATTATACTCTAGACTAAAGGGTACAGCCTTTAAATGCTGCTTTTGTCCAGCTCCTCCACAAAGTGGGGTGGGGGGAAGCCTCGTCCTGAGATGACGGTATTTTGTGATAAATAACTGCAGTCTGTGGTGCCTGGGTCAGCAACCCCAGAGCTTACCCACCTTCATCCCTTGAAATTGTCATCGGGGCCAACAGAGACTTCCCAACAGAGACTTCGACAGTGTTTCTCCAAATAGGCTATACACTACAGTGACCAGGGAGCTTTAGAAAAAATGTCTGGATCAATTTCTGGGGTGGGGCTTGCTAGTCACAGTTTTTTACGAGTGTCCACAGTGATTCTAAAGTGCAGCCAGTTTGACACTCACTGGATTCTGGCCTATCCTTCACCCTTTTATATTACTCAAGAATCACCAATGCCCAGGAAGACATTTGAGGGTCACAAGTATTTCATGGGAGAAAAACAAACTGGATTACAAATTGTATCAAACCGTATGCATAAAGAATAAAATAAATTAAGAATGTAAACTTCTTATAATATCAGAATACAAAACGAGCAAAAAATATAAAAATAACAAGTATAAAGAATATAATGATTGAACTAAAAAACACAATAGATGGGAGAGATAACAGAATGTATATACCTGAGGAATGACCAGATTGAGGTAATCTCTTGGAAGGAAAAAGGAGACAGAACATCAGAAAATACACTTGAGGGAGACTAACACCCACATAAGAGAGGTTCCAGAAAAAGGAAAAAAGGTAGTAAGGAGAACATAGTCGAACAAATAATAGAGATAATTTCTCTAGAATAAGATGAAAAAGCTCAGAATGATAGGGTCAGTTTTCAGAGTATCAGACAGGAGAGAAAGGAAAAACTCACACCTAGCAACACCTGTAAATGTAGGATATGAAAGACAACAGATTTAACAGATGCATAGCACTAGGCAGAATGTAGTACGTGTTTATTAAAAATTCAAGAAAAGAATGAAATAGAGATCCTCAGATCTTTATGAGGCAGTTATTATATCTATAAATAGATCCAATTCTATTGGGGAAAAAAATGATTAAAATTAATGCTATGGTAAGAACCAAACGAGGACATTATGTTAGTCAAGTGTCTTATACCCCAAGAGTATAGGTGAAACTGATCCTGGCCAAATAAAGTTTTATCTGTCTCTATATTTCTATTTGGGTAACTATTTTCAGAATACCTGAAACATCTATTCTCAAGGCAGGTTTCAGTAAAGACAGATCTTGGCTAACTTAGGTGTGCGCATAGGAACACAACACATTTGATCACTCCATCAGGACATGCTGTGTTGCTGTGTGTGTGCATGCTAGGAATGGTGGAGATGAAGAGAATGAAAATAAGTAAGGATCTAACTGGCAAACACTTCTGGTTTTCTAGTAACAGTCAAAAAGCCAGGGGTTGCTCATAAACACATTCTCAATTAAAGCAATACTCTATATCTTTTTTTTTTAACCCACTCTTTGTTAACAGTTATACCAAAGGCTCATAGAAGTTTTTCAGTAATGGCTTACCTGGTCAATATCAGCATTTCTTGGAAGAAAATAAACAATATTATTAGTGATCTTCTGGGAAAGTCTGAATATTTCAAAGGTGGACAACAGTTAAGGAAAAGTGACAAAAACAACAGTTAATTTCTGATCAAGTTCTTTTCTTGTATCATAACTCAAATATACTTTGACATGTAATAATAAGGCAGATGTTTGAATTAAGTAGCTGATTTTGTAACTTAGCAGCACACTACCCCTGACAGGTCAGAGGTTAAAATTAAACCTATTTTTCATTTATCTTAGTGGTAGACCAACAAGAGTCAGAAAATACATACTCTTTCTCTTCATGCCATTTCCTAGTTTTTGTACAAAAAGAAGAGGAAAGCAAAATACCACCTATTTCCAGTAAGAAATAAAGATAAATAACTGTTCACTATAGTCTACACTCTAAATTTTAACCAGCAATTTAGAAACATGTTTCCTGTTAGGAGTCAAACAGATGACTCCCCTGGAGAGTAGAGATAAAGGGACAAATAAATATAAATGCTATTCTTTATGAAACAAGGGTTTGCTGCAGTATCTTGGAATAGTAACTAGAAAAATTTGAAGATAAACAGAGAATTACCACAAGTGTGAACAGAAGAACAGTTAGGGGCTGGTCACCCAGATTTTAGGGACAAGTCTCCAGGAAATTCCCAATTTCCAGGCAATAATTCCAAACAATTAATGCTTTCTCGTTCATATTTTGTAACTGTAAAAGTGGATAGTAACCAAAGGAAATATACCTCACATTTGTTGTAGTTTTTGGCGATCCATCACCAGTTAACTTTTCCATGTGCTTTTTATGTAAAAGAAACTAGGATATATCAAATGCTATTAGCTCCTCTCTTTACTAATATCTCTCTTTCAAACACACACACCCCTCTTCCTCTCCACAACCATTGTTTGAGAAAACTCTTTGGATTTCCAAAGGATATCCATCAGGAGACATCATGGTCCTAATGTCAAAGGTCTCTGCAGTGGCGTAGTCTGGCCCTCCCCAAGGGGGGCTGAGGAACACAACATCGGCCTTTAAACGAGAAGCCAGCAGCAGGAAATCTCCACAGATGAACTCTATCTTGTCTGCTATTCCATAAACTTCTGCATTATTGCGAGCAAGATCAATCTTAACAGGATCAATATCAATGGCAATCACTAAAAACAGGAACACAAAAGATGAGTCAAATGATACTGACAAGTAGTCACCCAGAATAGTCCATCTTCTGGTCAGTGTGTTTATTTAAGTATAAGAATCTTTTCTTAAAGACTGAGCCAGGTTTGGTCTCACACACCAGAGACAGTTGCCACTAAGCATCTACTAAGAGCCAAATAGGTGGTTAGCACTGTGCTCTGTGCAGCAAACACATGGAAAGGCCCCCGACTCCACGTAAAGCTTATAAATGCTAAGATTTCAGAAAAGACCAATCTCCTCAAAATGAGGAAACCACCAAAGGAGACAAATTTGACAGCTTCTACAGAAAAGCAAAATAAAACAAATTTTGACAAACCTCTTTAGCCAACTTAAGAAGAAATATAAGAGTCTGCTGATGACATTTAATGAGACATTTTAGGTAGAGGGAATAGATAACCTTACATTTTCACCAAATGGGCTTTTATTTAATTTACTGCAATTTCATAATTAGCAATGCGAACATAAGTTAAATTTAGCTCATTCATGTCTTGCAGTAAGTGCACCTGTATAAGCACCAGTGTGTTACAGGCAATATTTCATATCTGGAAGGGCTAAGTGGAACCCTGATGCATACATCACGGTTGCCAAGGAAACAAAGCTGTTTTCCAGACATGGTGGTTTCAAATTTGTTAACACTTTTGAGAAATAATGCACAAAATAAACTTGAACAATAAATACAAGCACCAATAATATGTTGCAAAATCATGCATTTAGAATGCTATTTTTGTGTTGTAAATAAACTAAAATTCCTATTTATAAGAAAAGAGATAAAAATGTCCTTTTTAGCTGAACAATCTGCTACACTGATAGTACAGACAGATGGAAAGATGCTGACAATACCCAAAATTCAATGAAAAAAATGACTTTCAACATCAAATATATTCAGTTAATCCCTAAGTTTTTTTTTAGTTTTTTTTTAATGCCTTCCCTTGGAAGCTGACTTTGTTTTTAGGCCCGATGGAATGCAAGCACTCAATGTCCTCATATAACACAAATGCTGGCAAATGTTGGATGACAATATATAGAACTGCACTGTCCAATAATGGTAGCCACTAACCAGGTGTGGCTATTACCTTTATATTATTAAAATTAAATAATATCAAGAACTTAGCTCCTTAATCACAAGGCCACATTTCAAATGCTCAAGAGATACTTGTGGCTAGCAGTACCATAATGGACAGTACAGATATAGAACATTTCCATCTTCACAGAAAGTTCTATTGGGTAGCACAGATACATAACTACTGGAATACAGAGAAAGGAAAAAGAAATCTTTAACAATAGCAAAATGCAAAACTTTGTAAATTATCTAACCATTCAGTTGGATAGATGCATGGATAGCAACTATCTAAGTGAAATTAAGCTAGAGGAAATAAGGGTAAAATAGTGAATTGAGGGAAAACAAGAAAGTAATTATTCCAGTAAATATGAAAATAGCTTTCTTTTAGAAGGCCATTTAAAGTTAGCAAATGTCATGCTCTGAAGCATAGGAGTGACTGAATAAGGGCCACAGTTCATCATGGTCTTAAAAATCAATGCTGAACTCTAGCTGGTGTAGCTCAATGGACTGAGTGCTGGCCTGCAAACCAAAGAGTTGCCTGTTCGATTCCCAGCTAGGGCACACGCCTGGGTTGTGGGCCAGCTCCCCAGCGTGGGGCACACAAGACGTAACTACACACTGATGTTTCTCTCCCTCTCTTTCTCCTCCTTTTCCCTCTCTAAAAATTAATAAAATCTTAAAAAAAAAATCAATGTTGAGTTTCACCTCATCATTTTCTAGCTTTACTACCCTTTTCAGAATCATATGCTTTCCTGGCTAACATTAAAAACTTTATGTAAATTAATGAGAGTCAACTAAAATGCTGAAATGGATACTACCTGTAGAATATAAAGACATTGGGGAGAAAAAGCATCTTCAGGGTATGACTTAACTGATGTTCTTAAAATATCACATGATACATTTTAAAGTAAAAGTCCTCGTTTCACAATTCTGCTATGTCAATTTGGGCAGAGTATTCAATTTCCTAAATTCTCTTTTCACATGTACTACCTACTTGACACAGTTCCTGGAAGATACATAGTAGAGTTTTTCTTTTTTGGGATTCCAAAGTCAAGCTACCATGAGGACAATCTAATACTTAAAAGACTTTGTGTCTTAGAATGTTAAAGCTGAAAGGTTATCATAGAGGTTACCTCAAGTTAATGTCTCCTTTAAATTAAGGTTAAATGATGCCCAAAGTCATGATAAAAGTAAGTGGCAAAATTGGGATTCCCTGTCTATTCTTTTCTTCTAGAGAATAGTCTTCCTATTTTAATGTTTTACTTTTATGTAATGTTATAATCTTGGTTCCACCAAACTGGAACTGTGTAATTACTTCATCTCTTTATTTCTCAGTTATCTGTGAAATGCACATAGTAAAAGATACACTTCACAAGATTGTTGACTAAATAAATTAATACATTATTAAACACATACACCAGTATGATATAAAATGTATGCTTCATATATGCTAGCTATTACTATTTTAAATATTTGGCATTAATTAAGTGCATATATAATGTCAGCAAAAATAAGCTGAGTCAAAATGAAACATTTACTGAATAAATTATATAATTTACTTTTCTTCCATTGATGGCTAATTACCTCTCTTTCCAGTCAATGCAAATTGAATGGTATTTCCTCCAACTCCACAAAATGCATCCACTATAATGCTGCACTTGAAGGACTGACTGACCCGGCCAGCAATGTGTTCAGCAATCTTTTCAGGTGTAACTGAAAACCAGCCCTCTGAGAAGGAAGGGTATTTATGTTAAGATGTTCAATTTCAAGAAGCCAAGGCAAGAATAAACATAGCAAATATTACCATGCAATATATACTAAAATAACAAAAAACAAAAAAACCCTTTTTTCTCTTTTTAAGGTTATAAATAACCTAGTTTTAAAGAAAACTAGCTGAAAGGTTATCATAGAGGTTATCATAGAGGTTTATAACAAAGCTTGTTATAAAAAGAAGTACCACTCCCATTTTCCACAGAAAGTAACCACCTTAATTCTGGCCTGAATTATTTTGCTATATACCTCTAATAATTGACTGCAATTCTGATTTTTAGGTTTGAAGTATTAACTACTGAATATGTGCTATGGAAAACACAAAGTTAGCCATTCTAAATGGCCAACTCCCCAAACTACACGGAGTTTCTCAATGAATTCATTCCTAATGGGGAAGCAAGGAACCAGACTTGTATTGGACACTGGAAAAATTCAAACATTTTGAACCTGCAACCTTAGGTATGTGCCCTAACTGGGAAATGAACCCACAATCTTTTGGTGTACAAGATGCCACACCAACTAACTGAGCCACCTGGTCGGGGCCAGAATTCAAAGCTTTTATCTAGCCTTATTTCTCCTAACAAACTCCTCTGCAGTTTTTTCAATACATAACATTTTGTAAATAATTATACGAGGTTCATAGACCCCTGAAATTCCACCACTGATCAAGATTTCCTGAATTTCACAGTTAATACACACGTAATTTAAGTAGTTCCAATATGAACATAGGCATCAATTTACAAAACTAAGTTAGCTGTTCAAGGTCAGAGCAGGAAGACTTGAAAAAAAAAATTCAAAGTTTCCAGTGTTAATTCATTAAATTACATTATTTCTGCACCAGATATATCTTCATGTGATGTTCTATTTGATAGCTTGGTTCAATAATCTATCAATTCCTTTTGCTATCTATCCCAAGATGCTACAAATACAGATTAAACCTGAGTCTGAAGTTTTAAAAACACATATATACCCAAATTGAGGACATTACAGATATTAACTGGTTATTATTCTTTGGAAAATGTCAAAGTTCTAAAAGATAAAAAAGGCTGAGGAACTATTCCAGATTAAAGAAAACCAAAGAAACATGAAACTAAATGGAATACATGATCCTGTACTAGAAGGAAAAAAATGTGATAAAGGACATGATTAGGATAATTGATAAAACTAGAGTATGGACTGTATAATATTGTAACAATGTTAAATTTATAATTTTACTACTGTTACATAAAAATATCTTTGTTCCTAGAAAATACATAGTAAATTTTTAATTAAAGGGTAGGGGCAACTGGGTCAGGAACATACACGCACACAGGGAATGATAAGGCACATGTGGCAAAATGTTAAGAAATGGCTGAATCTGGGTGAAGAGGATATGAAAATTTTCCTGCATTTGAAATTATTTCAAAATAAAGTTAAAAATTACATATATACTTTACCTGTGTCCAATTTAATCCCATCATCAAAACGGGAGAAGAGTCTGTACCTCTGGGCCCAATATTTTGCCAGCTTAGGAACAGCAGCTATCTCAGGAGGCAGACCAATTACCTTTTGCCTCTGTTTTTTCTTCTTCTTTTTAATTTCAGCTACAATAAAAGAATATAAAGAATACAGATGCACATTATGAAAAAAAGGAAATCACAGGTGAATTTATATAAAAGTGTACCTACATCAAATAATTATAATTTGGGACTGAACTCCAGAACGTGTGTGCAACGACACACTCGGAGAAGCAGGGAGGCCCAATGGAAATAGTGCTGACTTTAGATTAGGCCCTAGTTTGCTACTTAGTGGTCCCCCCAAACTTGGAAAAGTAATCTAGGCTCTCTGAGCTCCAATTTTTAATTTCTCAAAACAATAAATGACTGAGTAGTATTTTACCTATTTACTTTAGAAGATATGTACTATTATAGGTATAAAAGCTATTAATTCTATTAGGTAAGACACTGCTTTCATTGGTGAATTATAGAAATCCAAAAATTTCCCTTCCTTTCTTTAAAATAAAATTTCTTAAGGACCAATTAAGCTCTCTCAGCTACCCATATTTTGCCATGTATAATGCTCACCTTTTAGCCCAAATTTTTGAGGGAAAAATAAGGATGTGCATTATATGTAGGTATACCATGGGCATAATAATCCCGAGTTTAATGCTCACAAAAACGTGGGGGAGCATTATACATGGCAAAATATGGTACATCCATCCTCTGAACCCAGCCATGAGCTAGAAGTCATAGTGCCCTGAGAAAGTGAAACAAAGGTCACCAGCTCCATTCAGTATAAAAATAACTTGTTCATTCAGAAACTGACTTTTTCTTAAACAATTTTTATTAGTTTGGTTATTTGGCTTCATTGCTGAGTAAATTAGAAAATGACAGTGTTTATTGTAGTTAAATATACAAACAAAAAGTGATGTTGGCAAATAAAGCTCTATCACATTTAAATGGTCCTCAAAAATGGGACTCTGTCTTAATATGATCATCTGATCATCACAAATAGCTAAAGGGGTCATCAATAGCAAAGTGCCCCAAGTTTCTCAAGAGACGTGACACTAACATTTTGAGTGAACAACCCTTGTTGTGCAAGGCCATCCTGTACATAATTTAGCACTGAGTAACCCAAAGTACTAAATGCCAAAATTCTCCAGGTCATTCTAACAACCAACATCTCCCAAATGCCAGAGATGGTGCTATCATCCCAGGTGAGAACTACCAACATTGTAACAAGTGGTGATTAGGGAATTAGGGGAGGGTGGGGAAATGGGATTTAGGAATCAGGCAACTTGGTACTGACCTCTAGCTATGCCACTTACTGATGACTGTGTGTTACCTTAGGCAAATTTCTTAATTCCTATGAGCTTTACTTTTACTTTCTATATTTATAGAATGGAGTTAATTTTACCTACCTCACTGGGTTACTTTACAGATTAAATGAGAATAAGGCACGTACAAGCATTTCGAAAATCTGGAAGTATCCCATGAATACCAGTTGTACATAAAAAAATTGTACAATGAAAAATAGTTGCTTAATTAAAAAATTTAACTACCTTAAGTATGCTGTTTAGAAAATCAAGAAAGTATGAGATATAGATATCATAGGCCTACAACCGCACGCACACACAAAGGAAAATGATATAAAGATTCAACTGAGGTATTTTCCTTAATATGAAATTAAGGAATACTGAAACAGGGGTCACTAGCTCCATTCAATGGAAAAAGATCTCATTCATTCCTAAGAAAGAGATCAACACAATAAATATAAATAAATATTTATAGATATATATCTATAAATAAGACTTGCCTAACGAAACAACATATATAATTAAAAAGATATTTATATTTATCTACAGATAAATAACTTATCTATAAAACTAAATATTATTTCAAATAAAATTTACCTTATAAAACCTCAATGTTCCATTGAATACAATTTTTATTTTTTAAATTATAAAAGAACATTTGCTTAAAATAAATTCAAGTAGTACAAAAGAGCATAAAGTGAAAATGCTACTCTGTTCTCTACTCATTATAGCTAACTACTGTAAATGCTTTTTTTGTGTGTCAATGTAGCATCCAAAAACAAATTACTGCTACCACAACTACAACATAAATAAATAAATGAGTAAGAACAATCAAAACGAAAACCTGGACAATACTAAACTTCAACAGGGATAGGGCCGCCTGGCCACCTTTAGCCACTAGGACAGAGTGTAGTGGCAGAAACTAATCTTAATGGCAGAGAGAGAGAGGTACTCAAACACAGTTTTTCCATATGCTTTACCTTTGATTTTATCATGTTTGCTCTGCAAGAGGAAGTGCACTCTGGTTGCCAAACCCTAGCCATTAGCATATTCCTTAATATGCCTTCTTTAAGCTTAAAAATAAGTGGCAGTGAATCCTTATGTATAGATGGCTCATAAGTGAAAACTAGGGAAAACCATTTAAAAAATGTATTTACCTAAATCCACAAGCAAGTTGAAGCATATTTAGTCTTACCTTCAGTTTCTACCTGAAGACAGTCTGGTATATCCTGAGCAACACAATCTCCCTTATCTGTAATAGCTGCTACTGTGCTGTCCCCTGCGTTTTTTTCCGCTTCAAGTTCACCAGCTGAAGATACGGCATGACACTCCTCGGGTTCTGGATTGCTCAACTCCAGTGGCTTAGCTCCTTTGGTAACAGACATTTCTTGTTCTTCTGAATCACTGCTTGTGCAAGTGTCTTGCACATTGTCATGAGAAATCGACTCCTGTGATGCCTCCTCATCCATTGGCTCATTAACCCATTTCAGAAATTTTTCTACCTGAAATTTTAAGATGTTACAAGCATAAACCAATTCCAATTACACAGAATATTCCTACCTGCTTTACCATTTGTGACTTGACTGACAAGCTGCCTTACAATTATTAACTCTGATAAGTACACTGTATCATACAGGCTAATGTGAGTAAATAAATCCAATCTATTAGTACTTTCTTGTCTAGACATACCATGACCTAATTAAAGACTCCCTTAAAAGGAAGAAAATATCAGATTACACAGAAGACTATGACCTTCCTGTTATCAATTAACACTAAGAGGATAAAGCTAAATTCCTCAGTAGTTTTTCATTAAGGCTTCAAACAATATAATTGTGCTATGTGCTATTACCATTAGAAAAGTACCTACCTATTGTTGAGTCATTAATTTTCATTTTTCAAACTATACAGAGCTCTTTGCAAGGCCTAGGTTATTATCTATGTTAAAGGATACTCAGTACCAAAGACAACTCTAGAAAGATTTTGTGCTAATCTGTCTATCAGAATAAAAGCACTGCTATCTTGGAAAGAATGTGAGCTGCCTCTCAATGAAGCAGTGGAGTCAGTAAAATGATTCCTAAAAACTAGGTTTCTTCTATTAAATGTTTACCAAGCTCAAGGTCTGATGATACATTCTTCCATGCTATCTTCATAACAGATCTTCTCAACATTTCTAAGAGTTAGCAAATTAGAACAAGAGTGATAGGCAGAAGATGGGCATGGACAACCAGTTAGAATCTTCCTTTGAGGGGCCAACAGTCAGATGTCTAAGTACACAGTTACATTTATTTTTTTCCTCAGTAATACTTAGCAGTTATGTTTCTGCTCTTCATCTACAGATATCACATCTAACACGCTATAAAAAATCCTATAGGACTGACTGAACCGATACTGGAAATCTGTTCCAGATGTAACCAGTGCCACTAAAGTATTAAAATATCACCAGCAACCATACAATCTGAAATATGATAAAAATAAGACTAGCTATAAATTTGTAGTATGTTTTGGAAGAATACTGAAGTTAAGAAGAGTAATATACACTAGGAGAAAGACAATGTCCTTATGGGGTCTGAGATTTTGTTCTGCTGAATGAAAAGAGCTGCTGAAGATGTGGCTGCTACAAAGGTTCTGCTCACTGGAAGGCGCTTTTGTCTTTTCTACAATGGATAGGGATCACTCAACAAAACCAAGCAAAAGGAATTTTAATTACTTTTGTTTTCCAGGTAGCTGGACAAGTACAGCAAGGTCCAAGTGAAGGAATATGAATAGTCTAGTTAACAAAGTGAATCACCAAATTAGCCTTGAGTCTCTTGTCATTAGGATGAACTTGTTAGTGCAAAGTTTAATCAATCACCTTTACATGATCTCAAAATTAAGGATTATAAAAAGAGCAGTATGAGACATTGGATTTCCAGGACCCTACTTAGCCTAAAACAGATGAGCAATTCCCACTGGTGTTAACCACCTACACAAGGCAATTTTACCTATTTATCTTTCTAGACTCTCTCTACTACTTTGTAGCTTTCAAAATACCACCTTTACATATTAACCTCAATTTAATCTTTTTCAAATGTAGTTTATACAGTATATGCCTTTAAGAAGCAGATGGAAAAGAATCTTAGGTGACCTTATTCCTGGTAGAAACAGGGTTCTCATTTGAAAACAAGAACTTTAAGGAGCTAAGCTCATAGAATGAAATTCCACCTGTAAATATAAAACACATACCTTACTCAAAGCTTTACTTTTCTTGAAACATGTTTTCTCTGTGTCTTCAGTAAAGAAAATGTGTTTGTTCTTCATATTTATTTGTCTTCTCATGTCCAAGAACTTTGACTTATACTTCACATTCTTCTGTAGATACCTGACCCGCCTATGACTGAAATTTGAAATTCCACCGTATCTGTGACCAAATCAAATGAAGTTTACTTAAATCTTAAGCTCTACGAGTGTTTCTTCATATGAAAAGAAAATAAATCTAATGATTTTTACTATTTTTTTATTAGCATCCACTATTTCAATTTCATTTTTCTAAATCAGGAAATTATGAAATAAAGTTCAAAATGCAGTTTAAGGTCTAGCTTCTATGTAAATTCTCAAATAAATATGAAACACCAAAGTGGGGAATATCAATATATATAGTGCGGAACGGAGAAATTACATAGTATAAATATAATAAACAGCAAAGAAATATAATGCCATAGCAGTCGGTGAGGTGATGCTAAAGCTCTCTAACACATACCTGGATATGTTCAAACTATCTTAAAAGTGGTCACTAAATTCCTAACCTAAATCAATCTGAATTCACCAAAGAAGCAAACTCCTATTAAATAATTAGAGAATGTCTTTTGATATAACCATCTACATTTTTCCAGCCCTAAAAGATATATATATATATAGATATATATATATCTATATATATATATATCTGCTATCAGACTATTAGACAGAGTGTAACACATAATTTAGCACTTATAAACTTCTAAACGCTTTGGTTTTAAAATGCCAGGTATTATCTTCTAGCCGTATTCAAAACTTCTTTGTAAAAAGTGCATCTTATCCTTCCCTTTTAAGTAGAGTTCAGTGTTCTAAATAGAGGGGAAATAATTAAATTCAAAGCAAGAGAATAAATCTCTGTGAGTGTATACTAGCAAGAGCTACCCAAGTAATTTCTCAATAAAACTACATGTGGGTAAAAATAAATTCTGCCAGGAATTTAAACATGGCAATATCATGAAAACTCTTTATATTATGAATCTTTATGATCTTTAGTCTTAAATTATTATATGAACTACAACTGCCTTGAAGTACCATAGGTGAGAGATAACCATTAGTTTTCTAAAAAATATGCACAGGATTATAATTATTAGCATGTATTTCGGAACTAATTTGGATTCAATTTACATCAACCTATGTCTTTCCTTGCTGACTTCATAATGTGTAGGAACTCATCAAAATTTCACAACTAACAAAGTAAGTCTCAAACATGAGCAACATCAAAGAGCAAACACCTTGGTTTAAATCACTGGTGCAAACTGACATAAATGGTAGGACTTTTGTGTGCCTTAACTACACAGTGTTCATGTCATGGGCCATAACTCTTCAGTTTCCTTACATTTAATGCTTGCCCATTTAATCTGAGAACACCAGCCCTTTCTATACACAAAAGTTCATAGCACCTTTATTTGTAACAGCAAAATACCTCACATAATCCAAATGTCCTTCAATAGATAATGGTTGAACAAACTATGTGGTACATCCACATATTGGCGTACTATTCAGAAATAAGAAGGAATGAACTCTTAGTACATGCAACAACTGGAGGGTACCTCAAAGATATAAGTTTAGATCTTAGGAAACAACCTAGCTGTACATACAGGATGAAAATTAAGCACAGGGCCCCAGTGAAAGGATTAGGTACATGTACCGATAAGGCAGGCTGTTGACGGTACCCTGCTTAGGGGAAAAAAGCAAGCTGCAGACTATGTATAGTGATTCCATTTTTGTGTTTTATAAAAAGGGAATAATGTGTATACGTACACATTCATAAAAACACACATGAAAAATTAGGAAGGATATATGCCAAATACTGCTTATCTCTGGGGAATGAGTTGAAGAAAAGATATTTACTCTTTACTTGTTACTTCTGTTTTGAGTTTTACTTCTTTCCATAGTAAAAAAGAAAAATGGTTACTGGAGATTTGACCTTTTCACGCCATGTTTGCTAAACACTTCAGAAGTACAAAGAGTTATGTGAGACACTAGGTGAAAGAGAACCATGTTTATAATCTCAAGAGCTGGCCTTGACCTCATTCTCTCCAGGAAATAATGTGATTGTGACTAAGTCAAAATCTGTAAGCTGTAGTTGCTTTATTATAAACTGAAATAACACTGGACTGTTATGAAGTGCAACTGAGTTAATATATGTGAATACATCAAATGTATGGTGATATCTCTATAATTGTTATTAACTAGAGGTTAGTGTTTTGACTGCAATGTCTCAAATGCTGTAAAATACATATTCATTGTTAGCTGAGTTCAGCTGTCTTTAAGACAGCTGAAATGGTTAAGATTTAAGAATAACAGCATTTATGTATAATTACTTTTGTCCTGAGCCATGCTTGAATCCAAGAACGGAACCACTGTCATCACAGTCTGAATCTGGGTTTTCATCGATGTCCAGCTCATGACTAAACAAATAAACAAAAGGTGGTAAGATATTATTTCCAGAGCCCACACATTCAGGCAAATGTCAAAAGTACATGTCGTCAACCTATGTAAGCTTTTCTATGACAACAATCAACCACAGTTCATAAACCCAGGAAGACAGGAAAAACAGGATTTTCCAAATGAGATAAAGTACCAAGCAGTGTTTGGAATACAGCAATAAGCACTCAAATCTTAAATCCTGTCAAGAAATTAATTTCTATTCCTGAACACTGTAGAAATATGGATCTACCCATTTTCCTTTGAAAAAACACCAGGTAAAAGCTTCAGCCTTAAACTAATCTCTTAGAATGATATCTCTAGAGGTTTTTCTGAAAAACAAGGAAACACTTGAGAAATATCAACTCAACCAAAGAAATTATAAAAGATAAAACATACTGTTAAGAAGAATAAGATTATGATACCAGTAATACTAAGTAACCCAGGATCATACATCTATTGGGGATAATTCAAATGCTCCCTACTACCTGTAAAACAGTAACAAGTAAATGGAAATGATGAGATTATTCTTGCAAATAAAATTATCTTTACTGAACATTTATGGTGGACCTGCTAGGTAGAATATAAGTACACAGAGGGTCTCCCTTCAGGTACTAGCAAGAATTAATGGAGGAGTTAACATGAAATGTCTATCATGTAGAAGGAACACTAGAGAGGCATGCTTTTATGCACTCAGTTACTGAGCCTCTAAAGCTTGCTGTTTTTCTAGAAGTTTTATGGAACAAAGAAGTCTTAAATAGAGCACTTCATATCCTGTCATAGAAATGAAATGTGTCCAACTAACATCCAAATTCTATAATTTCCATTGTTTTCTTGTAATTTACAGCATTAGCATTTGGCCATATCTTACCTTATATTATTCTCTACTTGTTTAATTACATATATCAATGGTACACTAGAAAGAGTATGGTCTCAAAAGAGTTGGCCTGGACTCTAGGTTTAGAGCTGCCATTATTGCTATATAACTCTGGGAAAGGTATTTATCCTTGTTTTGTCTTAGTATTCCTAACAATAGAATGAAAGCATCTCAGATTTGATGTATCTGAGGTGTATTAAAATCCTGTGTTATTCCCAGACTTTTGAAAAAAAATTAAGAACTTCCTCGAGAAAGACAGACTGTACCTACTTATATATTACTAGCTGATAGTTACTAAGTGTCAGATATATTATATGCTAGTCCCAGTCTTCCCAATGATCTTGCAAAAAGACATTGGTTCCATTTTATAGATCAGAAATTGTGCCAGAACTGAAGAGGCAGAGCTGGGATTTGACCATGCTCCAAAGCCTCGGGTCTTGTTTCTTCTCCTCACAGGATTAGCAGTGCTGTAATGTAACAGGCCCTTTATAATTACTCGCTCACAGTCAGAGTGCTCATGCTAACACATTCTAGAGAAAAGGGTAATGTGCAACTTGCCTCCTCTTGAGTTTGCTTGGCTTTTGTTCCGGTGGATCTTCTTCACTCTCATCTCCATCCATACTGTTGGGATGCAGTCTTTCTTTGATTGTGTTTGCTCCTGAAGACTCCTGTGAATCTAAAAGGCAGCTATTACTGTGGATTTTCACCTTTGGTTTGACAACTTTTCTGCCATTTGCAAAGACAGTCGAAATATTTCAGTGCCTTTGCTGCAATGAACTGTATGTGTACACAAGACAAAGTGTCAGACCAATCTACCTATTCTGTGTATATCTACATGCAAAACCTGAGCATAAAATAATTGAAGTTATGTCTATTAATGTTTAAAAGTTTCCATGATTTAGCTACTTAAAAAGTGAACTAAAACTACTCTTTCTTAATAGCTATCCAACTCCACACATTTTGATGAAATTTTAATCTAAGTGACTCTAGAGCTGGCATGATCGCATTGATTAAAGTTATCTTTTTTAAGAAGAAAATACATTTAATTGTCTATAACATTGCTCTTAAAGTAATAATGGAAGTAACAAAGATAAATACCACCATTCAAAAAGAATATTTTTAACTTGTTGTAGCTCCAACTGAGGTACACGTCTGTCCTTGTTCTCTATTTCTTCAGACTGGAACCAAGTTAGGTGGGTAAGACTAAAAGTGGAGAGGTGTCTGCAATGTAGACAGTGGGAGGCTTTGAATGTGTGGGGACAGACTATTTCAGAACACCCAACCACAAGCAGTAAAAAATCATACTTATAGAAAAATGCAACATATACCTTATGTTTTGATCTCAAGGGAGTATCTAAAACAAATGAAAATCTAGAATTCTTAAATTGATCCTGATGGCAGTCCCATTACAGCTAGTTACAGAAATGAGCTATTATATACATAAGGGAACAGGCAATAGAAATGATCAACCTATACACATAGCTTAGGAAACAGGCAAGAGAAGGTAGAAATTGCGAGTTTACTAGGTTTGACAAAGGAAAAAAAGTAGGCAGGAAGGATAATCAAAGGGAGTAACACAAAGTGGTATAAGGGCCAACACATTGGCCAATATACATACTTCAGGTTTTATTGTCAAAATAAGTTACAGGAATTAATTAGGAGAGTACTGAAGAATATCAAAGACTATAAAATAATCACATAAAAAATTGAAAACAGCGAAAGAGAAGAGAAAGGAATGAGAATATAGTAGTGAAATTAAGCTCCATTGTAAGAGTACAGAGAAAAGAAAAAGTAGAGTTCTTTGATAACTCTCTAAGGGAAACTCTCATTTAGATGTAGATCAGCAACCTAGGATAAGCAAAGCAAACCTAATTGTTAAATATGCATAAAAGGCCAAAACCTTTAGCTTTATATAGGAATAAGGATGAGAAGAAAGTCCCTATGAACCAGACTTTTCCAGCACCAAACATCAAGGATGCCAAAGTAACATACATCTTAGTGGGCTTCAGGAAAAACCTAAAAGTTAAAAAAATTTCCTCCTCTCCCATTTTCTTGGTGCCATCAGTTGGTAGCGCTCTTCTCCCTAGCAAGAGCATTCTTATCATCCTATTCTAACTTTTCTCAACGCGCTTCTTACTGGCTTTCTTTAGTCCTGACAGTGGCACCAGCCTGCATGATAATGAATTTTTTTTAATCACTTAGGTAGGAGTCAACCAAGTTCTTATCCTGGGCATTTTAAGAGAATCCTGAAATCAACTGTTCCAGTTATAAATGAATATCATGCCGTTTAGATTCTCTTTATAGCAAAACTTCACTTGTCCCAACTGAATTCCAGTTATGACTCATTCAGATCTGCCTAACGTCAAACATGTGCTCTCAACCCCTTTCTTACATGCCTCCTTATAAACTAATTTGTTCTGGAGAAACTTGGACATTCCAAGCTCACTCTAAATTAGAGTTCCAATTTAATTAGAAAGGAATTTCCAAGTTTTAATTTACTGGCCACCAAAGTACAAGAGGGAGGGAATGATACTTTGGGACAACTCTGTGCAAATATTCTTTTTTATTGATATAAAAGGGTTATAACTTGTGATATAAAAATAAGATGGATTAAATAATTTCATTATACTATAAAATGTAGTTGGCATTATTTAACTCCACCATAGAGGATTAGTGTTAGTTATTTTACTAAATAGATTCATTTAGTTAACTGTTATTTGGTAGGATAAATCTTGGTCAATCTTACCCTGAGCTGGTTGGTTTGTGCTGCTGTTCCCAGACAAGTTGCTTTCCTTCGTTCCTTTACCATGTGGTTCACTTTGGCCAGAAGCAGGGCATTCTCTTCTGCTGTTAACTTCACTTAGCCACTCGTGTCCATCAGGACTTAGGGTTGAATCTAATTGGCTCTCTTCTACTTTCTCTGAATTTAGACTTATATTACTAATTCCATCAAGTATTTCATTATGATCTTTATCACTTGCTCTAGAGCTTTCGCTAGCAAACGATGAAGATGGAAATGAAAGTAAGTCTGCTTTCACGCAATTTCCATCTTTCTCATTTTCAAGTTCTGTTTTAGACCCACACATATTTGTATCACAGCTTTGTGAGGCATCAAAAGTCCAACCCTGAGCTTCCCAATACTGAAATTGTTCCAAATAATACCAATAAAGTTGACTATAATGTTGTTCCCATTCTGCCTTGGTGTCAGGAATGTTCCAAGGTTCAGAACATAGTATTTGATCTGAATGTTTTTCTTGCCAGCTTTGCCATAAGAGTCCTCCACCATATTCATTCCAGTACTTTTCCCATTTCTCTGTAATTTCTAGCTTTGGAGACAACGTATTTTCAACAGAAAGGTTTTCAGTTTCAATATCTTTTTTGGATTGAAGTTTACATGTTCTGGTGTTCTCATACTGTTCAACTGAAGATGGATCATCTAAAGCCAAAATGTCATCTTCTTCATCGTCTTGTCTCCAAGATTCTTTCATAATCTCATCTAAGTACTTCTTTTGGCGTTTTTTCTTTTTCTTTTTTACTTTAACTTTATTTCTAGTATTCATAGACACCTGCATAAGATAAATAACTTGAATATAAAATCCACTTTGTAAACTAAAAGAGAAAGTAGAACCCAATCTATTTTCTCATTAAGTTGAACAAAATACCCTCAATTCTCTTCCGCCACCCTGGGCTTTTATTTACACAAACAAGTGAATCTTACTACCTAATTTTCTAAGAACAGGAAAAAAAATCACATGTGGAACACATCACAACTTATAGTTTTGCTTAATTTATAAAAATGTCCATTAAAAAAGAGGACGAGTGCTCTAGTTCATAAATGTATTAGACTTGGGGTTAAAAATCCCATGTGATTTTACAAAGAAAATAAATATAAATATAATAAAACTAAGTTAATACTCACTTCAAAATTCTTATGTTCAGACACCCCACCAAATTGAAGTGGCAGTCCCATGCTTCTCATGAGTTCAGCCTCAGAATCAAGTTCACTTTCAGTCAGGCCTATGCTTTTGCTATCACATGATTCTTTAGTATTGTGGGAATTATCATCTTCTTCATCTTCTGTAGCTTGGTCTGCTACAGAAAGCATTTGTTAGCTTAGTTTTAAGAAAAAGTCAGATGCAGGTTTTATCACAATTTTAAGAAAGAAAAACCTGAGACCCAGAGTTATTATATGACTTGCCCCAAGTAAACATGTAAAAATGTTACAATTTTTAAGCGGGAAAAGAAGGGAATTTAGGGTAATCTGGACTAGTAAAAAAATGGCCAACTAAGAATCAAGAGACAATTTCTAGTCTGGTTCTACCTGCCACTATCCACCCAGCTGGCCTTTCAACTTGCACAGGCTGACCATTTCCTTTGTGTTGTGCATTGTGCAAAGTACTGAGGATGTAAGAAGGAACACAGTACAGTAACCATAAGGCAAATGTTGATGTTTTAACATTCCTTATCTGCAATATTTCTAGATCAGAGGATTTTACATGATGACTTGTGGAGTTATTTTAGAGGGAGTTAATAAGAGAGGTGAGAGGCATGTCTTCTAGCCCTTCACAGGTATTTCAATCACAACTAGATTTACATCCTGGAACTCTACCAGGAAGGTAGTTTAATAAAAGGTTTCTGCTATTAAATGTCTGAAATCCATTGAACTGGAAGATCCTTTCAAGTGCCTGAATTCTAGTTCTTATAGGAAACCTGTTTTATTATAACAAAACAAATTTTACTTTATCCTAATATGGTTATCTAAGTAGATCATACCACTAACTGGAGACATGTCATTCAAATGCTCTATGAACTGTTTAAATGAGAGATAAAAGTCACTTTGTATATCAGCACACTCAGTTAGGGCTGAGCTGCACTCCGGCTAAATGATCTCGGGCAACAGAACACCGAGTCTTACACAGGAAAAAAACTGACACCGAAAAATATGAGAAATCTTATAGGTGCAAATTCTACTAAAAGAAAACTGGGAAAAAGATATCTATCTAAATAATGAAGGAGATTCCATTCACCATTTCATTCAACGAACTTGTGAAAGCTCAGGAAAGAGCAAAACAGGAAAAATGAATCAACCAAGTTTTATGTTCCTCACATGGTATACATACTTTACAGTTCGTCGGAGTCTGGTATCTAAAGAAATTTTATTTGTACTAAATAATACTGAAAAACAAACCAAACATTTCATCCACTATGCAACTATAAAAGAAATAGTGATTTGTTCAACCATTACGAAAGTTAAAGGATTTTCAAGGGTAACACGACACACTACTTGAGCTGGTTAGAGCCCATAACTTATGCTGCAGTTTTCCTGGTGTCTGAGGAAACATAAAGGGCCTGTGTGGAAAGCACAGGGAAATGTGAGACAGGCCAAGGTGGTTTTCAGGTAGCGAGGCAAGGGTCAAAGTACAGAACAAATCTTATTTGTTATTTGGGAAAGTTAACCCAGATAGTGGCCCTTTTACTTCAGGTAAAACTATGGATACTCACTTGGAATTTATCTTTAATCATTTATTTATATAATTATTAAAGTATTTAAACAAGGAGGCCCTTAGATTAGATTGCTCTAATGTCTTGGTAGCCAACCCATACAAATCAAAACCTAAGCCAGAGTCAATGCACTTGAACGTGAGAAAATGAAATATAACAACCACCAATCACAAACAGTCAACTAAGTTTTCCCAATTAAGGCAACGGTTCATATTGCCAATCAAATAATTTCCTTGATTTGCTTCTAAATCTTCTCTATAAAAACACCCGTCTCAGTTCTGTCAGTGGAGTGATCCTAAGCATGTTTGGCTTGGCACTGCCCAGTGTAGATCGTTATATGCTCAAATAAACTCTTGAAAAATTCAATGTGGCTCCGTTTACCTTTCAGTGCCGTAAAATTTTGCTGAAGAGACTATATGTTCTCTACTTTTTCAAAGCATCAATTATCAGGTTGCTTTTATCTAATGGTGACAACTCAGGAAGGAATGCTACTACACGAGGCAAAAGGGGTTATCCTAAGCCCGCGTAGGAGCTTGCTATAGGAAAAGAAAAGATCTGCTTTGATAGGAATTCTAGAACCATGTTATAAACAGAAAATAAGGACTATTATAACAGAATTTTTTTTTGCCTCATAATATTTTGTGCTAAGAAATTAATACAGTATTATATCAAATTATAATCAATATAGTATTATGGTTAATTTTTGCAAAAAAAGGTTTATATAGCTTTATACTGTATTACCTGCATTGTTGCTATTGCCTTTGACATAGTAGCCTTTTAATCCCAAATTGCATAATTTTCGATCCCTGTGAAGCAAATTAAACAGTCAATATTGGAAAAAGATTAAAGTATAAATTTAGAGAAAAAACAAGCTCAAGGCAGTATAAATTAATTAATAAAAAGGTTAAGGAACAGAAAAACAATCTGTTAATACATTTTTCTTCATTTGTAACACAGAAGTAATAATACATATCTCAGGGGTTGCTGCAGGGATTGACAGAATCTGTAAAACATTTAGTATACACTTCATGGCGAGCATGGATAATTGTAACTACTAATTATTAAAATTAAGTGGTATTCCGGATATTGGGGGAAGAATCCAATCCTCCTTATGCTACACGAACAATAAAATACTCTCTAAATCTGCTGTACAAGGGAAGCCTAAAAATGGAAAGATTTATCTGACACATATACGAAATCCACACTTCAAATAGGTGGAATTACTGACTTCACAGTAGGCAAAATATTCATGGTCTGAGCCAAGGTTGTTTTGGAGACTAACATAAAACGAAGTTCTTATTTAAATATTTTATTAAACTGAAACATAAGTCAAGATAAAACAATCCAGTATCAATGACTTTTGAAACAATGAATGATTAAACTTAACTTTTTGTACCTACTTCTAAATTTTTCTTTATCTACTAAGACTGGAAATTACATAACCAAAATAAACCTAACAAAATACTGTAAAAAGAGGAAGATGAAGAACTTTGCCATTATCATCCTAGCAGTAAATTCTGCTGTAGTCCATCAAAACTGCCATGTAATAAGGCCATCTGCAATAGCTGATAACTACTTTTCTAATGGAGCTACAATAAATTCAACAAAATGAAATTCTTGTGTACTTCATATATTTCACATCCTCCTGTTTATTTTCTGATACTTTATAAAACATGAAATAGGCAGTGACTCATAGTGGGAGAGTGAAAAGAGGGGAGGGAATGAAGAGCAAACATGCTTTGGTGGCATGCCCACTGGCCAGCCACCAAGAACGTGGACACTGGTGGGGTGGGTGGAGCAGCGGCCACAAAGAGGACATCACTGGTATGCTCACCAGCACCCAGGGATATGGTGCTCCAAGGTGTCCAGTGGAGGAAAAGGCCAAGACGTTGGCAAGACTGGTTACACTGAGGAAATAAGTAACGTGCTGAGGATAACGATAGCCAAGATTCTCCTACGCACATATTTGCGTATTATGTATACATCAGGTCCTCCAACAACATTCAAAGTCATTTCATTCATTTCATTATAATGCTGATGCGATGCCAGAGGAACTTAAGTTTTGTTTATATCAAGTAACCCAAGGGGAAACTGGTTTCACTATACATCATCTGCTTATGTTGAACCTATCAATGTTAACTGAGGACTTACTGTATTGTCTGTACTGCCTAACCCTGCCTATTGAGAGGGCCTGGAGGCAACAAAAATCCAGGAGCACAATGAGCAACTCTTGGTTCCCAAATACTATCCTCCACTAAAATGAACCTGGGTACCTTGGAGAAATGGCAATTTCAAGTTGGAGTATGGACTATAAAAAATATGTCTGAGTCATCTTGCTGTGTCAGGAGGCTAGGAAGAGCTCAAAAAATGCCAGGGACACACCAAAAAATATAGGAACCATCTCAACAGACCCCCACCAGCCAAAACCGTGACAATAATGATAGTAACAGAATATAATCCATTAATAGATTAATAACCTAGAGTCCATGTTAATATAAATAAAAGAGTAAACAAATACATGAGACGAGAGGGAAAGTGCTCCATACAGAATGCTAACTAATAAACGTAGGGGGAATGATAGAGACAAAGAATCGCTCTTTGGCAACCTTCAGAGGTAGTGGATTCAGGTAGGAACTGGGTATTGGTGTAACCCTGGAATATCTCCTCACAAAGTATCAATCTTAATTCACACAGAGAATTCTTAATAAGAGAATTAATACAGATGGCTCTCATCATTGTGACTTTACAGTGGAAAAACCTGGGAGACAGCAACATGATGACAAAATAGAGGTCGGCATCACCAGTGGTGGGATGGGTCCACAGAAAGTGCCTCACGAAGTGATGCTGTGCACAGTATGGGATAATTTCTGGGGCACTTTTGCCAAGAAAGCATGGGCCGGGTTCTGTTCCTGTTGAGATGTCAGAAAGACCCAGGGAAAGTAAGGTCATTCTACAGAAGGTAAGATCTGAACTTTTTAAACTGATGATGACAGGGAGGAAAAAAGAGTGAGGAATTTTTCCAGATTGGAGGAGAATGACAAGGCATAAGTATGTAACAGGTCCCTATGTAGGATCCTGGATCACAAAGGAAAGAGAAACACTGATAGAAAAGTTGGGAAATTTGAATTTTAATAAACTACAGCAGTTATGTAGGAGAATATACTGGTTTGGGGGAAATACACAAAGAGGTTATTTAGTAGTGATGGAGAATCTTGTCTGCAGCTTGTTCTCAAGTGGTTTAGAAAAACACTAATGATAATGTATGTGTGTATGTGTGTGTGTTATGGAGACAGAGAGATGGAGGAAATGCACTTCACATTTGGTGAATCTGGGTGAAGGGAATATGGGAGTTTTTTTGAACTATTTTTGTTGAGTTTCAAATTATTTCAAAATTAATTATTTAAAATAGAATTAATTAAAGCCTGTTATTTATAGCACGAGCAACTTTCTACCACTCCATCATTTCAGCATGTTCTATTTTAGGCTTTGTAGATAAACACATACAATTTTTATATAATTGTAATCATAGTGTGGGTATTTTGTATTCTAATAGGTTAACAAGGATTTTTTTTCATGTTATTACAGAGCCATTGTAATGATTATTTTTAGAGCCCCACAACACTGTAATTATGACTTCTTCATATAATGTTTAGAAAACTGAATGTGTAGATGAAACATAGTAACTCCAATAATAAAGTTCATAAGACAGTATGTTAATATAGTATCCTCAGAAAATAAGAGTTAGTTCTATTTCCTGTCTTTGAGGAGACATATACAAATAATCTTATTTAATACTAGAATCAACTCAACTACTGAGAAGTTACTTGGTACCCACGCTAATGCTCAGTTTCTATGTTTTCTGCTACATGGTACTGATCTTTCAGTTTAATAATCTATTTTAGAATTTTGTCAACAATCAAATCTGTGTTTTTAGATTTTGAAACAGATCTTTTCCCTACCTTAAAAGTCAAGGTTACATTTATAAGCGTATGAACTTCCAGCATATCTCCCACTCCCAAGGACTTCTCATTGACTATTGGCTAACAATTTCAAGATCATATCTCCAAGTTCTTTTTGCTATAAACAATGATAATTTATCTGAGCATAAACTGATCTATATGAAAAAGTCATTCTTTTCTCTTTATTTATTCTGAATTTAAAATGTAGTTTTTAAAAGTGAAGTAGAGCTTCTAGGTTTTTAAGATATATGAAAGTAACTGTAGTGAAAAGAATGCATGTTTTAGTTCAAAAATACTAAATTTAATGTAACTGGTGATTTATATCAAATAACTGTTTTAACATTGCTTTAATTGAAATACAGTCACAATTTTCCACAGGTACAGCATGAGAATTTTTCTAAACATTTTCTATTTTATGACATATTCATCCCTTTATTTTTCTTTTTGGAAAGGAGGCTTCATGAAGAGAGCACCGAGACTAAAAAGTCTATAGCCTAAGAAGCTGGTACCATATGCAAGCTGACTCTTCTTTTTTGGCCTGTACATGCAACAGACAAGTACTCTTTTTCTGGTGAGCTCTTTGGTCCTTTCCGCAGTGCTGGCTTGCATGCTTTTCGGGGAATGGGCAAGCCTATCAGGTCAGACCAGGTCCAGAGGAAGGAGCAGAAAAACACTTTTTCATGGGTGAGAGGTGAAAACGGTATCCGAGGTTATTACTAGTATATCCTAAGTCTACTGATAATCTGAGGCATAACTATTAGCAACAAGACCCTGGTCAGGTAGTTAGAGCATTGTCCCTATACACCAAGTTTGCAGATTCAATCCCCACTCAGGGAACATACAAGAATCGTCCAATCAATGCATCAATAAGTGGATCAATAAATAGATTTTTTTTTCTTCTTTCTCTAAAAGTCAATTTTAAAAAAGACTAACAACAAGAGAGAAGATATTACTCTTAAATTTTTATGAAAAGTGTTTCCAACTTAGGGCAACTTTCAGTAATATCCAAAAACATTCATCCCCAGGAAAGATGTATTGCTGAGGATGTATTTCAAGAACTTCCTGTCATGTCTGCTAAGTGTTCTCTATAAAGCAGGTTTTAAGTTTGATCAGTATAACACATGCTACAGAGCACAATGATTCTGATTGAGTATCTGGACCTGGCACGTTATAAGAACTAAAGAAACCTTAATGATTGACTTATAAAACTGGAGACCAGACCTGCATTGTAGTGATCCCACTAAGATACTGCTTCCTTAATAGTCCTGATTAAGCATCGTTATACCTTTGACTACAACAGTCATCACTACCACGCCTAAGTCATCTTTTTACCACAGTACCTGACACACGGGTAGCCGAAATACGTGCTGAATAAATGATTCTTGAAATTTCTGAAGTACAGGTAGCAATTTCTCTACTGCAAAATGACTGTGTTAGTTCCAACTAGTAAAGGGAAAAATGAGTCCTAAACATATCAAATGATTTTGCTGTTCCGTATATAACAAACTAGAGACCACCAAATCCTGTGACATTGGTATGATCAGAGGTAATTACAGGTTCTTCAGTTTTCAGAATGGTTCTCTACCTCAACTAAAATACATTATGTTAAAGTATTTCAACAAGTCACCAATGTCCGAGTGCCTTGAGACCACTTAAATACCTCAATCAGAAACAATCAATAAAATCATGTGTTCTAGGCTAATTAGTGGGATAGTGGAAAGACTGTGAAGTCACACAAACCCCCACTTACCTGGTTGGGGTTTTTTTTAGGCCATTACTGAGACTCAGTTCTCTATTCAATAAAGTAAGGATAACAAGACATACTTCAGGAGGTTGCTGGAATGCTTAAATGGGAGGAAAAGTGTGAAGTGTAATAACAATGAACGAGTTATCAATTCAGTAGATTAAAAAACATTGTTATTTCTAGTGGATATATTTCATTCCTCATTTTGCTTTATAATATTTTGTAGCAGCTTTCCAATGTACTCCTTCCTTCAAAGGTTTGGTGACAGTATACTTGAGTTTGTCTTTTGCCTTTTTTAGTTAATACATCTCTTCTCTTTTAATCTTTTAAAAATGTTGGAATTCCCCAAGGATAGACGACACTCTGATAGGGGAACTCAAGAGCTATAGTTACAGTCAACAGGCTTAAGTGATTCATGCAGGTGGAAAGCTGTTGTTCCAGGAACTGGAATACTACATAACCTACAGGACTCCAGGAGGTCCAAAAGCAATTAAGATGGTATCTGAGCCACTGTGTTCTGTGGAGGCATGCAGTTAAAGAATTGTTGATCAACAGATAAGGAAGCACTAGGAAAATTGCCACTGGACCACAACTCTTACCTAATTAACCTTTTTCCCAATCCCTTACCTATCCTTTCTTCTCCTTATAAGGTCAGCTTAAAATGAGATAAGATGGTTTTCCAGGATACATTACCTGCCGTCTTTTCAGATCACTGGCTATCTGAATAAAGTACCCATAAAGATTCAATCCTTGTCTCTACTTATTGGTTCTGGTAGTGACAGGCAACACGAATGTTGACTTCTCTGGTTTCAACTCTTCCCCAGCCCAAGTGCTAAATCAATGGCTTCAGTTATTATCTATACTAGAATGGCTCAAGTTTTTAAGACCAGCCCAGACATCTGCAGAGCCTCAAACAAATATATCTAACAACCTATAATATCTGTCCTTGTCTATCTCATAAGCACTTGAAAATCAAAACTACAAAATTGATTATCTTCTCATTGTTGTTCCAAAATAAAAACCCATGGCTCTCCAGTGATCCCTATCACAGTGAAAGGCATCAATTCAAGCCAAAAACCAGGTAGTTACCCTTGACCTATTCTCTTCTTTCTCATCCTTTACCTTTCCTTCTTTCCCTCACATTCAATCCAATTCCTTAAACTCAACAGTTTCTCTCCTATATTTTCTTCTTTCTCCATTTCCACCGCTACCAATCCTTATCCAAGCCACCAGAATCTGCTGCCTGGAAAATGGTTAAGTGGGTCTCCTCCCAAGCATCTTCCAGGCTGCTGCTGCAGCTCAGCTGGTTAGAGCATCATCCTCACACGCTAAGGTTGAGGGTTTGATCCTTGGTCAGCTTACATATAGGAATCAACCAATGAATGCATGAATGGGGTGCAATGGCAGGTCAATGTCTCTCTCTCCCCAACCCCCCTTCCTCTCCCTCTGTAAAACTGATAGGGGAACTCAAGAGTTAAAAGATTTTAGCCTTAGCTGATAGGCTTAAGTGATTAATGCAAGTGGAAAGCTGTTGTTTCAGGAACTGGAATGCATGACCATGTGAGTCTAGGAGGCTGACAAGCAATTCTACCTTTGTGCCCCAAGGGAGTAAGTGATGGAGATGGTATCTGAGCCACTGTGTTTCAGGGAGGGAACAGTTCCAGTGATGCAGCTGAAGAACTGCTGATCAACAGATACAGAAGTACCAGGAAAATCACCACTGGACTGCAACTCTTACCAATTACCCTTTTTCCCAAACCCCTCACCTACCCTTTCCTCTTATAAAAAGGTCGGCTTGAAGTGAGATCTTAAGATAGTTTTCCAGGGAACATAACCCACTGTCTTCTCAGATCACCGGCCATCTGAATGAAAAGCTCATAAAGATTCAATCCTTGTCTGTACTTTTTAGTTCTGGTAGTGAAAGGCAGCATGAACACCAACTTTTCAGGTTTCAAAATCAATTAAAAAAAAAAAAAGAAAATCTGATCCTATCTTCCACAAAATACTCCTATATTTTTACCCTGCCTACCTCACCAACTCTGTCTCCCGTTTTTCTTTGCCAATTTGTTTCAGTTTCAGGAGCTTGCTTCCTCAAGGCTTTTACACAGAGTTCAGCTTGCAAGAATGCTCCCTCTCACTCAAACATACCCACTTCATTTCCACTCACCCGTTAAACCTCTTTTCAAATGCTACTTCCTGAAAAGAAATCTCTGTGATGTGTAGAGAAAGGTTAGGTTTTTTTCTATCATAGCATCCTGTACTTCTCTCCCATAGCGCTTACAACTTTAATTAGCCAAGTAATTATGTAACAGTTATCTTAATATTGATCTCCTTTGCAAGTAAATATAACCAAAATGTGTAGAGAAGGGCTGTGTCTTGTAACCCAACGCCTACTAGTACCTAATACAAAGAAGAACAAAAAGCACTCCTTGAATGAATATATGATACATGAATACAAAAACAATACTTTCCACATTAAATTTAACAGTTTTTCGTTTCTTTTGGATTACTTTTCCAATTACTTCACAAAAACACATGATGACTAATAAGAATTTCTTCAAACTAAAACTCTACTACATTAAACTATATTAAAAGTCTCTCACATAAAATTCATTTCCACAAGTTGAATCTAGCAATAAGCCTGTGAGCTGATTATGGTAAATATACCTGTTTCAGAGATGAACTCGCACATCTAACATAAAGAAAGCCATCCCTAAAATCCAACTCTTTAGGGAGTTTTTTCCCTACCCACTAGGTACCTTACAGGCACAGCAATTTTTACCCCAAACAGTTATTTTCCGAAAATAAAAGACAGCTCAAAAACGGATGTAATAATTGTTAAATCTTTTACCTCATGAACTCTATGTGCATTTGTGCTTTAATAAATTTTAAGATTTAAAAAAAGACATTAACCAAAACAAATTACCCATCTTCAAACTTTCACCTTGTGATGTCGCAACCATTAACGAGGTTTCATTTTACATTGCACCTTCCCCCAATCTTAAATGTCCCCTAAATTTATAAATATACAGTGGCATATATCAGCTATCACATTTTTTTTCATAACAGCCTGCAAAGTAGATTCACCCTTCGCTTAATGGCATAAGGCCACCACTGCGTAAAGTCTGAGGATTTTCCCCCCTTTTTCTTAAATAGCACCTTGCCCAAGGGTCAAATACTATGGCCGTGGTTCCATGCATCCATTGCAACTAGTCTGCACCACCTACATTTCTGGAAAAGGATCTCGCAAAAAGGAAGAGCAAAGTTTTTACTTACTCCACAAACGCCCTGGAGCAGAGGCAAAGGATCTTATTATCCTCCTCCAAGTCTTCAATGAAGAGAAACATTTCGGCCACGCGGCCCCACTTCTCGCAGCACATTTTACCACCTTAGAAGAGGCAGCCCGGCGCTACACGAACCCGGACACCGGAGACCGAAAGGTCTCGCCGGCGTGTCGGTGGAGTGAGGAGTTCCGTACTTGCCTCGGGCCACTTCAGGCGGGAGCCAGCCGCGGAATATCCGAGCAAGCGTGGAAGCCGCCACCGGAAGTGGCTCCGGAAGACCACAGGAAGGGACAGGGCGGCGGGCGGTGTCACACTAAACGCCGCCCCGGCTGCCGCCTCCTTTTGGCTTTTTCAGGGTTGCTCGCGGGAAATCGGCCAAATTTTCCTTCGGCTGCTAAGCCACAGAAGAGCAGCCTCCACTGTCGAACGGTGAGGGCGAGCCTCCTCTCTCCTCCGCCGGAGGTGCGTGGGGCCCCAACCTGGTCTCCCAGTGCTTTCTCCCGGGCCGGCGTCCGGGGCACGTCAGCCGCGCGGGCGGCGAGCCGCCAAGGCCGCGTACCTAGCCCCCCCGGGCCGCCGGGAGTTCCCGGCCGGGGCGCGCGGGCGGGCTGGGCTTTCTGCCGGACTTGGCGTTGGGCTTCGGCATGGAGTGGCGGGGAGGGGAGGTTTTGCCCGGGTCACAAGGAACCCATTCGCCTTCCCCTGCATCTCAAACCCCCCCAGTTCGACCTGTTTCTCTTCTTGGTGGTGGGGCCAGGTGTCTCCAACGTCACTTAGAGGCCTTTGCGCTTGCTCAGTGATTTCTCTGATTCTGGGATCTGAATGGCCCCTACTGTGTATAAAAGCTAAATAGAATGATGTGGTGATTACGAGAATGTATTTGAGATCCGCATGGGTAATGGTTAAGAGTGCTCGTTTTCAGACAAATCAGGCTCTGAATCCTCGTTTACTCTCCTTTTACTACGTGCGTAATACAGGCATGCGAGTTAACCTTTTGAGCCTCATTGTGATCATCTGTAAAATAGGGATGATTAATTGTACCTGCTTCCGAGTATAGACAGACTCACAGAGAGCAGGATGACAGCTAAGGAGGCGAGGAGCGTAAGAAGTTGAAGGACTGAGCAAAAACAAAAGAGGACTCATGGACATGGACAACAGTGTGATGATTGCCGGTGGCGGGGAGGAGGTATAAGGGGACCAAACGGTAATGGAAAAAATACAGCTAAAAATATATTTTTTATATTTTCTATATTTGTATGTGTCACAAGCTGAGGTTTGCAGTTTGTAAAACAAGTAACTCTGTTCTCCTGCTGCAGATTAACAAGAAAAGTGCATGTGCGCTTAATCAGGCTTTCAAAAACTGAAACGCTGTTGCTAGGTTTGTTAAAAGCAGTCGGTGTTTGTTGTGGGGCATTGGTTGAGACTGCCCAGGCAGCTTCCTCAAGGAAACAGGTCAGGACTTGAAGGTTGTTGGAGCACTTAGGACTTGGTCTGTGCTATTTATCCTGAGATGGCATTGATATTTCTTAAGAACAGCGACTTTCAATCCTTGTGCCTCAAGAATTTTTAAAACATGTAGTACCTAACTATTTAGGGACACTGACGTCTTTTCCCTTAGATTATCAAATTAAAAAAAAATGGCAACAACCAACACAAAAATAGCTGCCTGGTGTGAATGAATCAAAATTATACCTTTTTTTGGTTAGATCGACAAAAACTATAATTTTTTTTTTTGGTGTGCTGCAGAATTTTAGTAATCAGTTTATGTGTGTTGTGCGATGAAAAAGGTTGAAAATTATTGCTTTAGAATATATAAGAACTGAGGTAAAATCCAGACGTGTAGAACATCAACTAATATTTTGATTGCATTTACTTGTGAATGGAAAGAGAACATTAATTTTCACATGAAATGTTTATTCCCATATTCTTACTGCTGCCTTACTTTTATGTAAGAGATATACTTATTTTAGTGACTCAGGGAAGTAAGTTACAGATACACCAGTGTAGATGTGCAACATTTTTGGGGTGAGGGTAGATTTAAGAAAATAAGGGTAGAACAGTGATTATCAATCAGAATGGAAGATCTTACCTAGATGTTGAAGATATTCTAGAATTAAAAACAAAAAAAGTAAAAAACAAAAAACCTTGAAAGATAATTTAGATTTCAAGTTTAAAGCTTGAAATCTAAAAGGTATTGTTTTAAAAATAAAACGATTGGATTTGCTGGAAATTTTAACCGAAATATTAGCTAAACTTCAATTTGATTGATTGTTTAAAATAGAGTGCTTAAGCACTAAAACTGAGTACGGAACCTCTGGTAAACCATTGTTAAATATGCAAAAAGGAAAAGGGAAAATTAATTTATATTTCAGTGAGTGTTTCTTTTCATTGGCGTATCTTTTCAGCATGTCTTCAATGTAGCCCATATACAAAAAATAAGAAATGGATCTGCTACCATCCATGATGGTAAACGTACTGGTAGTGTTTAGAAATAGATACATTTCCTTAAGTTTTTGTAGAAAACAAACAAAAAACTCTCTGTTCTGATTTATTAGTTTCTTAAATATTCTGATTTTAAATATCTATAAAGTCAAGTATAGTAAATGTTCCTCATCATCAGTATCAACATTGGTCATTGGCGATTTCAGCTTGTTAACTTTGTCTTACAAGTTACATTAATTCCAGATGGGAAAGTTAAGGTACTTTATATGTGGCTCATAGGACCGTATTTTATTGTAGGTTTTTTTTTTCTGATAGGAAACAACCTGGAATTTGGGCAACTAAACTATTATATCTCCCCCAAAACATCTTTTAACAATTATAGTTTTTATTGGATTAAAAAGAGTGGTAAAGAGTCATGTACAGCCTCTGGTAAATAGCAGACGGAGAGGACCAGGCAGAAGTAGAAGGAAGACAGACATTGCAGTCCTAATATTTTCAGCATTTCTGTCAGGGGGTGGGGTGGGGAGAGAGATTTTAAAGAAAGTGTAATGAAAACCAGAGTAGGAAGTAGAAGAACTGGGTTTTAATTTTGGCCCTTGGTTCTTCACTGAATTAATTTAGTAACTTTGGGCAGGTCAACTTGACCATTTTCTCATATTATCAGAAGTAAGGTATTTTATCAACTCAGAAGCTTGTTACTCGGACTCCTCTGATAGTGCTGTAGTGGCAAGTTTTAGGACACTGTATTGGTCCACATTTTTGTTAAAGCTGTGGGTGAACACAGTTTAGATCTTTCTATAGTTAGCTGGCATTTTGTAGGTGGTCCCAATTATGTGTGAGTCATTCTATTCTAAGTGCTTTACATATGTTTTCTCATATAACCATCTATTTTGTTTACAGGTAGAGTCCAGTGTTTAGAATAGTGTCAAGTACAAACAACTTCTTTGATAAATACTTGTTGAGTAAATGAATTATGTAAGTCTTCTCTGGACCATCCCCTTTCTTGTGCACTCTATTCCATCCCCTCTGGTCTAGTCAAATACCGGACGCAACAATTACATTCTCTTCTGCATCATCCACTTTTCATTCTCTCATTGATGCATTATCATTGGTATTGAAAACGGCTGTATTTTCTTTTATCTTAAAACAACAAACTTGATCCGCATTACCCTCTAGATACCCACCTGTTTCTGTGTCCCTTTCTGCAACAGTATTCCTCTGAAGAGTTGTCTCCATATTTGCTATGTTTCCAATTCATTTACTCCCATTTTTCCTTGAACTTATTCCACCTAACTTTTCCCCACACAGCATCAAAACATTTCTTATCAGTGCTTTCCAATACCTCTTTTTTGTAAAATCCATTGGTCAATTATTTCTAGACTTCTCGGCATCATTTGAAACACCTGAATACTTCTTTCTTCTTGAAATACTTTCTTACTTTGACATCCAGGATGCTGCTCCTGGAAGGAGGAATGCTGGTTCCTCGTTGTCTTCCCAGCTTCTAAAATATTGAGTGGCTCCACATGGCTCAGTCCTGGAAATTCTTTTTTATTTTACGTTGTCTCCCTATATGGATGATTAGTTTAATGGTTTTCAGTACTGTCTACATGTCGCCAATTCCCAGATATATTTCTCTAGTCCTGATCTTCTGCTACAACCAGCTTATATCCAGCTGCCTATTCAATGTCTTCAGTAGGATATTCAGTAGAATCTTAACATGTTCAAAACTGAATTCCTGATTTTCACCCCAACCCCCAGAAAGAAACCTGTTCCTTCTGCAACTCTGTCTTTTCACAAGCAAGCCGCTGCTGATGATAGCAATTAGTGCTCATGTAGCGGAAGGCACTCTTCTAAGCGTTTTTTACATATGATCTTACAGCAGCCTTATTAGGTAGGTATTGTTATTACTCGCATTTTACAGGTGGAGAAATGAAGGCAGAGATATTAAGTAACTTGTGTATTTCACATAGTAAGTGGCAGCACCTCCTGGGATACAAGCTCATGTTGCCAAAAAACTGTGCTGGCATCCCAGACTTCTCTCACTCATATTCTACATCCATTCATTAACAAATCCTCTTGGCTTTATCTTAAAACTATATCCAGAAACTGATTTAACTTTCACAGCCTTCACTGTGCCATACTCTCTAAGCCACTTTCACCACTCATTTCGATTTCTGCAGTAACTTGCTATTTGCTCTTTGTACAATATATTCTCAGCCCAGCAGTTATAGCCCATCAGGCAATCTAACTCTTACGATGCCTTCTTCACCTCCCTCAGGTAAAAACTGGTCTACAAAGCTCTACAATGCTCTCTCTCTCTGCCCATTTCTGACTGCTCTCCCTATCACTCTAGCCTACCGTGCTGTTCCTCAGACACACCGAGTGTACATCTTTTGTACTTAATGTTCCTTTAGTCAGGAATTCTCTTTCAAATACCCACGTGGTTTACTTCCTCACTTTCTGAGTTCTCTGCTTAAATGTACTTGGCCTTAACAGACTGCCCTCTATAACATAGTGACTCCCTCCCGTCATTGTACCTCCTTGCCTACTATAGATCTGTCATCTTCTTACCCTGCTTTATATTTTTCTCTCTGACGCGGGCGGGTTACTGTCCATGCTCCTCTCAACATCAGATAACTGGAGTCAATCACAGGAAGTGACCTGAATGGTGAAAGGTTATGTAACCAAGGTCTGAGATATGGTTGAAAGGATTAGGATCCTGACTATAAAAGGGGATTTCCTAACTCATGATAGCTGTCCTGAAAATTAAGAGGTTGTCTAGTGGAAGAGATCCTGCAGTACAGAACTAGTTCCAGGAGGGAAAAGTTACAGTGAGGAAAGTATAAGGGAGATCTTTTTAGTACTTTGTTGGATGGTTTTGAAGATGGAATGGAATACCTTTTGAGTTTCTGTCCTGAAAGGGTTTATATCAGAATCAAGGGTGACCATTTGTGGAGGAGATCCATGCATGCCGGCCTGGGGCACTGTAAAGAGACTGCCAGATCTCATGCAAGCTTCCTAGAAAACTCTCACTGGATGTGTGCCTATGTCCTGTCCTTCTCTTCTTTACTCTGTGTGTTAAGTGTGCATAATGAGTCAGAATGTGATAGAGGGTTAGAGGTGTAGTTCTATTACCAATTTGGTGTGGGGGAGGTTTTAAAATCACAAGTTTTTACAAATCCTATTAAAAATTGAAAATGAAACTAGATTATTGGGGACAACTATATTAAGCAGTAAGGGTCACATCATCAAAACGATTGGTTTTTAGGCATAGGAAAATCTCCTTTTAACATATTTTAGAGACTGCCATAAATTTTAATATATTAACAATAATTTAAAAAGTTCTTTTTCTGTTTAGGTATAATTCACCATAACATTCACCATTTTAAAATGTACACCTCAGTGGTTTTTAGTATATTCACAAGGTCATACAACCATCACTACTGTCTAATTTGGAACATTTTCATTATTTCCAAAAGACACTTGTTTTCATTAGCAGTCACTTCTCATTTCTCCCTTACCCAGCGCCTGGCAACCACTAATCTTTCTGTCTCTGTGGATGAACCTATTTGGGGTATTTCATATGAATAGGTTAATCATATAAAATGTGGCCTTTAGTATTTGACTTTTTTTTTTTTTAACTTAGTATAATGTTATAAAGGTTCATGCATATTGTAGCCTGAACCAGTACTTCATTCCTTTTTATGGCTGGATAATATTCTGTTATATGGTATAGTACCTTTTATTTATCTATTCATCAATTGATGGACACTTGGTTCGTTTCCACTTTTTGGCTATTATGAATAATGTCACTGTTAACATTTGTGTACAAGCTTTTGTGTGAATATGTTTTTAATCTTGGATGTAAGCCAAGGAATAGAATTGCTGGTTCCTATGGTATAACTCTATGATAACAGCTTTTTGAGGAACTGCCAAACTGATTTCCATAGTGGCTGCACCATTCTACATTCCCACCAGCAATGCATGAAGCTTCCAATTTCTTCACATCATCATCAACACTTGTTATTTTCCTTTTTAAAAAAATTATAGCCATCCTAGTAGGGAAAGCTTTATGTTTAAAAAATAGTTTTTCCATGTTGGATTCTAAATGATCAAACACTGGTAAATTATAGCGATTTGACTCTTTAGATGGATTGATTAAAATGTGATGTAAATTAAGACCAGTTTTTATGTGTGCTGTGTTTACTTCTGTTACCATAATAGGCCCAGTTTTCTCACAAGTAAATGCTTACAAGAAAATTAGACTAAGTCCTTCATCTTGGGAAGAATAAGCCAAAATGCAAGACCTGCTAATAAGCCAGTTAGCAAGATAATCTTGGCATAAAGATAACATATAATTGCTTTCGTATTTCTTTCTCCTCCATCTCTTTCTTTCATTTATTTCCTGCTCATCTGCAAAAGATTTGACATCATTTTCATTATGATTATATTGTATGGAATAATGATGAAATATCTCTAAGAATAGAAAGCAGTCATATATAGATCATGATCATAAGGGCTTATATAAATGTATCATCAAATATTGCGTTTGATCATCAACTTACTATCTGGCAAAGTTACTAAAAAGAGACTTAGTCACTTACACATCTGAACTTCATACTTTTTCTCCGAAGAAGCAAAGCTTTTCATAGCTCTGAATTAAAAAAAAAAAGTCTCGAGTGGGACTTTAAATAGTAGAGTTGAAAAATGTATATTGACGTGTCCTCTCTAAAGCATTGGTAGTGTAAGTATAATTTTTAATTGTGATACACTAGTGTAGGCTATATTCATCTTTGTCACACATTTGTGCATATCTCTTGCTATTTTACAGAAATTCTAACTCTAGGTATTAATGCTTATCTTTTTTTAAATCATATTTTTCTTCCATTTGTATACTGTGTTTTCTAGATTACATACATAGACGCTTCGGACAAAATATTTATCTACCTTAATTTCTGGTAAGTTAAGCAACTTTTAGAGTGACATAAAATAATTGTATGTCTATATTTTCAGTAATTTAATATTTAAGAGAACTTTTAGTGCCTATAAGATAAAAATGATACCGATAAATTTTTATTATTAAATATGCCAAAATAAGAGAACTTTTCTGTAAACCTGCTTGTAAAAGATATTATCCAAAAATGTATGTCATCATTTCTTAAAGATTTGGGTTACTTTTATTGAATTAGATATTGATGTTATCTTTTGTGAAGAACAGAGTTATCTTACCATAACATGGTATAAGATACTAACATTCAGTATGATCCACTTAAGATAAAAGTGAAATTATTAAGATGAATTTGAAATTTCACTCTTCATCAGGCTTATTTTCCTCTCCCATGTATAACTTGTGAGTTATTTTAAAGGCTAAACCCGATATACTTCATAAGAGGACAAATGAAAAATTTTAATTTTTACATTTAAATCTGCAATAAAGTTAACCATTAAAAATTTACTTATTTTTGGTATTAATGACTCTAGGTAGTATTCATCTAGACAAAAACATTTAACTTTTTAGCTGTTAAAAAATAACAATGGATTATTTTTTCCTTCTAGTGGCAGAATTAAAGACTTGTGACAATGAAGAAAGAGACTGAACTTGTCATTTTCACCTAAAGAAAAATGATAGACAAAAATCAAACCTGTGGTACAGGACAGGATTCTATGCCCTATATGAGCTGTCTGATTCACATATTTGAAGAATGGTTTGGAGTGGAGCAATTGGAGGACTATTTGAATTTTGCAAACTATCTCTTATGGGTTTTTACACCACTAATACTGTTAATACTTCCTTACTTTACTATTTTTCTTCTCTACCTTACTATTATTTTCTTACACATTTATAAGAGGAAGAATGTATTAAAAGAAGCCTATTCTCATAATTTATGGGATGGTGCAAGAAAGACTGTAGCAACTCTGTGGGACGGACATGCAGCAGTTTGGCATGGTAAGCAAGGTTACTTTGATCTCTGTGTGTTGCCAGTTGTGTTTGTGGCACAGAAACTGTATCATTCCATTTTATTGATTGAGAAGATATTGAAAAATATGATGGAAGGGATATGAACTATTTCTTTTTATCTATTTGCATGCATTTTGAAATATGTCTTTCTTAAATGTTTCTGAACACACTAGTGTCCACTAAAAGAACTACAAAGCCGTTAGACTATTACTATAAATTAAATATAACAATTTATATTTAAGACATCTCAAAGAGTAAGAGATTATTTAAAACAATGTAGAAAACTGTTTTGAAAATAATTAGTTAGCATTTACTTCCATTTTGTCTAAACTTGACTTTCCCATATAGGGATTTAAAAAAAATGAATATTATATATAATTTGTGTACCAAAATGTACCTTTTTTCAGTATCATTCATTTCAGAGGTCACTATAGCTTTCTCAGTAAATGAGAAAGCAATAAGTTTCTCTTTTAGGATATTTATGGTTCTCTTTGTTATTTTAGAAAATGTGATTTTGTGTATTTAATGATTGGTGGTTCTTCATTTGGCTGTCATGAAAACTCTCCTCTAGTAGCCTATTTTCAAGAACTTGGTGTTTACCAATTTTTACCTTAGTTGTTGGTATCTTTTGCTTTAGACTATACAAAAATACAGAAGATTCAGTAGGCTTGTAATAAAGATGTACCTTCTGTATCATGTTGATGAGCATCAAAGTGGTTTCACAGAAGGACATGGAAGGTAGCACAGGTTTTGAAATAGACACTTGAGGACTATAAATGTCAAATTTTATATGTTGTACACCTGAAACTAATATAATATTGTATGTCAGCTATACTTTAAAAAAAATAGGCCTTTAAAGATATATGTAAGTATAAGACTGCTCTTACCAAAGATAACCAGTGACATGCTTTTTAGGTTAATGTGTTATCATTTTAATACTACATACATTCTTATAAATATTTTTTGAGCACTGAACTATGCCATACACTGTAAAATGCCTAACAAGCATTAGTTCTTTTAAACTTTATAACATAATAGATAGGTTCTGTTACCTCCATTTTACAGTTTTCCCATGAGGAAACAGGACCAGAGATGTTGTTATTTGCCCAAGACACACTAGGAAGCTAGGAAGAAGAGCCAGAATGCAACCTCAGATATCAGGCTCTAAGATGAGTGCTTTTGTGATCTGTGCTGTGTGGTAAGTTCGTTCCAGGTTGGGGATTCAGGGTCAAAAGTGGCATTCAGCAGTTTTGCAAACAGGGACCGTACATCTTTGATGGATCAGATTCTTAATACTTTCATTTATACTAATGCTCTCGCCAGTCATACAGCTCTCCTACTCTCTGGTGGTTGTTTAACATGATGAGACAAGGTGATACTTCAGCATTCTGCAGAGACTGCATCTGTGTAGACTGCTATTGTTTGTTGTCTTTAAAACAGTTATATAAAAATTCAGTGCCTCATTTACAATACTCATTGGGAATACTATCTTCCTTCCACATACATATCCCCCACATTTCAGAATAACATACATTGTAAGGAATTATAATTTATATATATTTTAGGAGGCATGGTTTAATTTGTATAAATTCAAGTGCTGAACTTATTTTGTAGCAGAATATAAATTTTGAGATATTTATTGAAGTATTTTTAAATATGCACTTATGACTCAAAGGAGGTAAAATATAGTTCTTTGTTTTAATGTTTATTATGAAAACATATTTTATTAGGTAAATGATACTTTAAAAAATGATTTTCTTTGGTCGTTAGTGACGTGTATAAAAGGCATTTGTGTGTGTGTTTGGATTTTGTATTGGTGTCAGATCAGTTTTAATCATGATTTTAAAGAATCTTCAAAGGAATTTTTAAACTAATATAAATGTTCCTTGTTAGAAAATGTGTCAAATAAGAAAAATAAAGAAGAAAATAATAGTTGCCTAAAATTTACCATGCATTTGAGTCTTTTGAAATTGTGGTGTGTTCATCATTTTTTATGTGTGTGGCAGACCAGTATTTTTAATGTCGCTAAGCCTTTTTAATGACTTCTATTGACTATATGGAGGTCTATAAATTCCGTAATTTAGTCAGTTACCTATTGAATTATCATTTATTTATAATTTGCTTATCTTTGTACAAGAATCCAGTGTTTTATCATGAAGTTAAATTTTACCCTTAATAGTATATATAATGTAAGTCTACTATCATTTTTCAGAAAATTATCTGATTCTTATCTGGTGTTCCAAATAATGCCTATACTATCAAAAAACATTAATTTGATGTTTCTTTAAGTACCTACATTTACAGGTAGTTTGCTTGGTGATGATGGGTCAGTGACTTTTTTACACTCAAGTTGCTTATATAGCCTTTAAACTCTAAAATCATGACTTATTTAAAAAAAATTATTCCTTAAAGATATAAATGATATTTTTAAAAAGCTGGACTCTTAATAGTTAATGATTTCCCCTGAAAATTAATTTGATGAGAAAGAGTCCTCAAGATGTTTTTTAGAAAATTAAAAGCTATATATTTTAGGACAACTGTAAAGGTAATGAGGACCAAACTTTCAGTTTAGAGAAGTAAGGGATATTTCATTTGGGGGCTTTTAGTTTGTTTTATCTTGTGTGTGTACATATTGAGGTTTTTTTGTTTTACAAAAGAATTTACTTCATTGTCTGAAAATGATGTTTATGTTTACCTAACACCAACATACCTGTTCAATTCATTTTCAGTACAAAAGTTTGGAAAAATGCAATGGTTTGATTAAGTAGTACTTCTCTGTGTCCGTTGGATAAGCGTTTCCTTTCATCTCCTCTCTCCCATGCATGGAAGGACTGCTCAGCCAGACTGCCTGAGATCAAACCAGGCTCTCCTCAATTTCTGGCTGGGTGACCTTGGCAAGTTATCTGACATTTTTTCTCCCTTTCCTCTTTCCTCCTTTCCTCTTTCTTCTCTCCTTACCTTCCTCTCCCTGCTCCCCACCCCGGGTTTTGCAACAATTATGTTTTTAAAAAAAATTTGATTTTGAAAAAAATGTAGAATCACAGAAAAGTTGCAAAAATAGCACTGAGAAGTTCTGTATATTTTTCACCCTAATGTTAACATCTTATGTAACTATTCCTTAATGTTAACATCTTATGTAACCAATTGTACAATTATCAAATTAACAGTGGTGCAATACTATTAACTAAACTACAGATCTTATTCAAATCTTACCAGTTTTCCCACTATTACCCTTTTACCGGGATCTGGATACTGCATGTAGTTGCCCTGTCTCTTCCCATCTATGATGGGAATATTTAGTTTTTTCTTTTTTGTCTTCCATGATTGTCACAATTTTCAAGAGTAGTGCTCAGTTATCTTGTAGACTCTCTCTCAATTTAGATCTAATGTTTTTCATAATTAGATTGAAGTTACACAGTTTGGACAGGAATACTACAAAACTAATGATGTATTCTCAGTGCATTATATCAGAAGTTCAGGATGTTGATATGATTTATTACTGGTGACGCTGACTTTGATCACGTGGTTAAGGAGGTGTCTGCCAGGTTTCTCCACCATAAAGTTGCTAATGTTTACTTCGTAATCAATAAATATCTGGGAGCTACTTTAAAACTACGTAAATAACCCATCTTAAATGAGATATTTAACTTTTCCGAACCTCAGTTTCCCCTTCTATAAAATAATGAGTTGTAAGGATTTAGTGAAATTTCATGTAAAGTATTTAGCATAATTTCTGTTACATACTAAATGTTCAATACAATCATCTGCCGCTTAACGATGGGGGAACATTCTGAGAAATGCAGCATTAGGCAATTTTGTCTTTGTGCAAACATTGTAGAGTGTACTTATACAGACCTAGATTGTATGGCCTACTACAACCCTAGGATATCTACATGGTATAGCCTATTGCTCCTAGACTACAAACTTGTACAGCATGTTACTGTGCAAAACAACATGAGGTTAACTTAAGCACAGGAGAAAATGATGCAATCGAGAGACACAATAAAGGTAAGGTATATCAGGTTGCTACCAGTGTAACATGGCACATTGTTTTATAGCAAAGTTTTTTTTAATAAGTAGGGTACACTCTAAAATAATGATAAAAAGTATAGTATAGTAATAACATAAGCTAGTAACATAGTCATTTATTATCAATATCAAGTATTATGTACTACACATAATTATATGTGCTGTATTTTATATAACTGGCAGCACAGGTTGGTTTACACCAGCATCACCACAAGTGTGACTAACGCGTTGTGCTGTGACGTTTATCACTATGCAATAGGAATTTTTCATCATTATGTATGGGACCACCATTGTATATATCTTGATATTTATATCAGTGGCCTCTGAATAGGGAAATAGCTAAATTAACTGTGATAGGGTTTTATTATGGAATGCTTTATATCCGTTAAGAAGAATGTGATCACTACATGTGCCTAACAAGGGAAGATCTTCAAGGACATTTGTTACTAAACAGAAAGAGTAAGATTCATAACAGCAGCTATAGTAGAGAATCATTTATGTTCACACACACACATATCCATACACACACCAGTACTAAATAAAATACAGGGTGTATTCAGGACTAGGAGATGAATCATTCATGGGTGAGAAGTATGTTGAATGATGAACCTGCAGAGATAGACTGAAGCTAGGCTTTGAAGAATCTTGAATGCTGTGCTCAGAAATTTTGACTCCATTTTGTAGGTAGTTTGCTTTCCTGAGGAGGACCCAAAAGGATTCATGGTAAATTTACCATAGCGTGTAGGGTTTTTGATGACAAAATTTAGAAGGGATCTATGAATAATAATTCATTATCTGAATTAATGCTGCTGTCTAAAGCTAATAGGCAGCTAACTCATTGACCAATAATAAATACTGCTGTGGAAATGAGACTTCTTGAGCTCCAGTATAACCATCAAATCCTCTCTCTGTGGGCTACATGGAAAACCAAAAAATCAGGAGAGTATTTAGTAAGCATGGGGTTAGAGCAGGGGAGGTAAATAAATTTGTATTTAATGGCATCAAATAAGAGAACCATATTTATCACAGAATAGGGATGTTTTCATTAATGGAGCCCAGACTACTCAAAATTTGCATATCGAAGTCTTTCCTCCCTGGACAGTGGTTAGATGGACAGCAAACTTGTCTTTGTGATTGTTTTCTCTGAGCATCTGTTGCTCATTGCATTTCCTTAGGATCGATATAGCATAGACAGGAGATGATGGGATTGCACTTTGAAACTAATATGCTAGGTATAAAAGAGTTTTTAGAGGTAAAATGCATAGAAGTTGGTGACCAGGTGAATGCAGAGTCTGAGAGCGGGGTAGTTAAAGTGCCCTAAGATTTCTTCTGCTGCGAGACAGGGAGACATTGGACAGGAAGTGCTCCGTTTAAATGAACAGAAGCACAAAGGCAGGAAAGCATATTTCGGGAGCCACCATTAGTCCCTCTGATTCATGAGAGAATCTGAATAATATCCCTTGATGGGCAGTTGGGATCTAAAAGGTCTTGACAATGTTGGACTAAAATGATAATCCATTGATGCTTTCTGAACCAGGAGTGGAATGACCACATCTGTGCTTTAAGAGTGACACAGGTAAATAATATTTGGACTTAATGTTCAGTGGCACCATGGTAAACTCTAGTTTCTGTCAGTAATTGAATTGATTAATTGAATTTTCCTGCTTTCAACTAGGTGATTCAGTATTATCTAAGGTAGTTTAATTAGTTCTTAATTCTTTTTTTTTTTAATATTCCAGAAAACAAGAGAGAACCTCATGAATATTTTGTATAGACTCCCTCAAAGAAGTATTCTTTATTTCTTAGAAAATTGGGACAGTTGATCCTTTTGGTAACTTCAGATAACTTCAATGATTGTTGTGTCGAGCTTAAAGTAATTTGAATTACTCGAGTTAGAATTAGGTAATTGGAAAGATGTTAAAAGTATAGAAACATGAAATCTTGATATATCATTAAGTTTAGTTTTTAAAAACGTTCATTCTCTTGACCTGAAATTAATATAATATTAAATGTCAACTGTAATTTAAAAAATGAAAAAATTCTTTAGAATTGTGCACCTGAAATCTGTATAATTTTGTTAATCAGTGGCCCCCCCAATAAATTCAGTAAAAAGAATAAAAAAGGCAAAAACATAAAAATAAGAATTCTTAAAAACCATTCTCTTGAGTCCATTTGAAATATTATCAAGTAGTTCATACTTTCAATAGAATCACAGTTATCACACTTAATTTAATCTGTTTGGTGAAGACCTTATGAACTACTTTAAAAATGAAATTCTTGCACTAAAATTTACACTGAACTTGCTTTCCTTTTCTGCTGTAACCTTTTTTACCCTTCCTTTTCCTTTGAGCTTAATTATGCTGTTGGCCTCTGGGTGCCTGCCTTGCCTTGCTCCGCCCTTCCCCGCGCTGCCTCTGCCACACTCCTCTCTCCCCCGTTCTTTGGAGAAAGACGTCCAAAACAATTTTATATAATGAATGGAGTATAAACCAAAAATGGCATTCCTTTTATGACATGAAAAAGTAATAACAAAAACATCTTTAGTTATGTATTACTTTATAATTTTTTATTGAGGTCTAATGGACATATAACATGAATTTCAGGTGTACAACATAATGATTCGATATTTGTATATGTAAGAAATGATCACCACAATAAGTCTAGCTACCATGCATAATTATTATTTTTTTCTTGTTATAAGGACTTTTAAGAGTTACTCTCTTAGCAGCTTTCAGATATGCAGTACAGAATTAATTATTGAAGTCACCATGCTGTACATTACATCCCACATGACATTTATTTTGTAACTGAAGTTTGTACCTAGTATCCCCTTATCCATTTCACTCCCACCCCACTTCCCTACCCTCCACCTCTGGCAATCACCATTCTGTTCTCTGCATCTGTGAGCTTGGTTTTATTTGTTTTTTGTTTTTTTAAATTCCAGATATAAGTGAGATCATATGGTATTTGCCTTTCTCTGAATTATTTCACCTAGCATAATACTCTTTTAGTCTACCCATGTTGTTGCAAATGGAAAGATTTAATTTTTTGTGGCTGAATAATATCCCATTGTGTATGTTTATATATATCATATATTCTTCATCCATTCATCAGTGGACACTTGGCTATTTTCATACCTTGGCTATTGTAAATAATGCTGCAGTGAACGTGGGGGTGAGTGTATTTTTTCAAATTAGTGTTTCTATTTTCTTTGAATAAATACCCAGAAGTGGAATTGCTGGACCACATGGTAGTTCAATTTTTAACTTTTTGAGGAACCTCCATACTGTTTTTTATAGTTGCTGCACCAATTTACATTCCCACTCACAGTACACAAGGGTTCCGTTTCCTCCACATCCTCACTAGTGCTTGTTCCTTGTCTTTTTGATCATAGCCACCATGACAGCTGTGAGGTGATATCTCATTGTAGCTTGATTAGCATTTCCCTGATGAGTAGTGATGTCGAACATTGTTTTTTTAATCCTTACCTGAGGATATGTTTATTGATGAGAGAGAGGGAGAGAGAGATATGCTTCCCATATATGCCCCAGCTGGAGAACAAACTTGAAACCTAGGGCTGTGACCTGACCAGGAATTCAACTTGCAACCTTTTCGATGTATGGGATGATGCCCCAACCAACTGAGCCATCTGGCCAAGGCGATGTTGAACATCTTTTCACGTATCAGTTGGCCATTTGGATGTCTTTGGGAAAATGTCTATTTGGGTCCTTTGCCCATTTTTTAATCAGATTTTTTCCCTGTTGAATGCTTTTAAAAAATATATATATTTTGCATATTAACCCTTTATCAGATATATGGTTTGGAAATATTTTCTCGCATTTAGTAGGTTGTCTTCTCATTTTGTTGATTTTCTTTGCTGTGCAGAAGCTTTTCAGTTTTTGTAATCCCACTTGCTTATTTTTGCTTTTGCTTTTGGAGTCAAATCCAAAAAATCGTTGCCAAGACTGATGTAAAGAAGCTTACTGCCTATAATTTCTTCTAGGAGTTTTATGATTTCAGGTCTCAGATTCAAGCCTTTAATCCATTTTTAGTTAATTTTTGCATGTGATGTTGGCTAGTAATCCAGTTTCATTCTTTTGCATGTGTCTGTTTAGTTTTCCCAACACCATTTATTGAAGAGGCTGTCCTTTCCCTATTGTATACTCTTGGGTTCTTTGTTGTAAATTAATTGACTGTATAAGTGTGGGTTTATTTCCGGGCTCTCTATTCTCTTCTATTGATCTGGTTTTTTAAAATAATAATAATATCATACTGTTTTGATTACTGTAGCTTTGTAATATAGTTTAAAATCAGGGAACATGATGCTTCCAAGCTTTGTTCTTTCTCAGGATTGTAATGCCTATTCAGGGTCGTCTTTGGTTTTATACAAATTTTAGGATTGTTTGTTTTATTTGTGTGAAAAATGCAGTTGAATTGCATTGAATCTCTAGATTACTTTGGATAGTATGGACATTTAAATATTAGGTATTCCCACCCATGAGTTTAGAATATTTTTCTTTTTATTCGTGTCTTCATTTTCTTTCATCATTGTCATAGTTTTCACTGTGTGGTCGTTCACCTCCTTGGTTAAATTTATTCCTAGGTATTTTATTCTTTTTGATGCAATTGTAAGTGGGATTTTTCTTAATTTCTTTTTCTGATAGTTTGTTACTAATATATAGAAATACAAAAGATATTTGTGTAATGTATTGATTTTGTAGTTTGCAGTTTTACCGAATTTATTAGTTCCAACAGTTTTTTGTTGTTTTGGTTTTTTTGGTGGAGTCTTTAGGGTTTTCTATATATAATATCATGTAATCTGCAAATAATGACAGTTTTACTCCTTTCTTTACAATTTGGACATCTTTTATTTCTTTTCCTTGCCTTATTGCTTTGGCTAGGACTTCCAATATTATATTGAATAAAAGTGGTGAGAGTGGGCATTCTTGTTTTATTTCTGATTTTAGAGGAAGAGCTTTCATTGTTTCACCACTGAGCATGTTAGCTGTGGGCTTGTCATACAAGGTTTTTATTATGTTGAGGTACATTCCCTCCATACCCACTTTGTTGAGAGTTTTTGTCATAAATGGATGTTGAATTTTGTCAAATCTTTTTCAGCATCTCTAAAGATGATCATATGATTTTACTCTTCATTTTGGTAATGTAATTTAACATGTTCATTGATTTGTGAATGTTGAACCATCCTTGCCTATCCAGAATTAATCCCACTTGATTATAGTGTTTATTGTTGAATTTGGTTTGCTAATATTTTGTTGAGGATTTTTTTTCATTTATGTTTTTCAGGATATTGGCTTGTAATTTTCTTGTGATGTTTTTGCTTGATTTTGGTTTCAGGGTACTGTCTGCCTCATAAAATGAGCTTTGGAGTATTTTCTCCCTTCTTTCTTTGTTAATGTTTGAGAAGGACTGGTATTAATTCTTCTTTGAATGTTTGGTAGAACTCATCACTGAAGCCATATGGTCCTGGACTTTTGTTTGTTGGGAGGTTTTTATTACAGGTTCTATCTCCTTACTAGTAATCAGTCTATAGTTCTTTGAGGTATAAAGTTAGGTTGTTTATTTGGAATTTTTCTTGTTTTTTGAGGTAGGCATTTATTGCTATGAACTTCCTTCTTAGAACTGCTTTTGCTGAATCTGGTTAAGTTTTAGTATGTTGCATTTCCATTTTGATTGGTCTCAAAGTATTTTTTTATTTCTCTTTTGATTACTTTATCGACTCACTGCTTGTTCAGTATGTGTGTTTTTTTGTTTGTTTGTTTGTTTTGTTTTTGTTTTTTTGCCAGGACCGGCTGAGGCCGTGCCCTGACCAGTGAGATGGGAAGGAAAAGCAGGCTTTATGACTAGAGCCATGATCACAGGTCACCTGCTCCTTGGAGTATCGATTCCCAACTCCTGTGATAAAACACTCAAGAGTATTTTCCTCTGAAACAGAGGTGGAGCTTACTTAAATCTTTTCTATTCCCCACAATCTACCAATAGCACAGGATTGCTTTAAAAAATGTGTTGGTGTTTGGTAGCACTGTGAAGGACAGCAGGCAGATTAATCTCTTCAGCTGGCAGAAGAGGGAAAAAGGTACTGCCAGGAAGCCAAGCGTGAACTGAGGTTGTTACAAGAAAGCCTGTGTCCCCTCCTCCTGTCTACCAGCTGTTTCATTCTGTCATTTGCTGTACTTGCTGAAAGCCTTGTTCCTGCTTATAGTGACTCGGAATACGGTTTACAGTGTGGCAGGAAGAAGAGAGAGAGAATGGCATAATTTTACCTGTATTACTGGAGAGATGTTTTCTTGATATCCAGTTCAGATTTCTGATCACAGTTTTTTTCCCCCTTAATGTAGTAGTTAGATTCAATAACCTTATTTTTATTTTCAAAGAATAAAATGGGGGGTGGGAATTTCTAAAGAATAATTTGTGAATGAAATAAACATTTAAAAAATTACAACATTATTAAGTTACCCATATGTATGTAACAGTTTAATGGTGTTTTATTTTGCATTTGGGTCACTGTTAAGAGTTTTCCTACTTTTCACAATGAATTATTTTATGATTCTTAAATTTTACTCAAGGTTGTGTTATCTCATAGGGAAGTTTTAATTTATTTGATGTCTCCTACCTGGCCCTTTTCACCCACTCCCTTATCCCTTGTTTCCTTACCACTTTCACAACCTGCTTGTAACGAGTAGAATCTCATACTCCTTTGCATCTGCTGTGTATTAAACTTACACAGAAAGGTTCAGATTGTATTTTAGAAGCTAGCAGATTAAAGTGTGCTTGATGCTTCAGAGATGTTTGACTCCTTGGATAACCTTGGTTAACAACCAAAAATAGTCTTAAAGTCTGATAATTGTTAGGTTGGAACCTGAAAGTTCTTTATACCTTATAGCTCCTGTGATTCTCTAATTTCACATTTTTTCATAAGTGATTTTTTTTTAATTCATAGATAGACTTTTAAAAAATTAACCACAAGTATTGTACAAAGAACCTATTTTCTTTAATTATTTGACTGTAAGTGCCTACATTGCCCTCTCTTTAACACTTTTAGTGTATATTTTCTGTAAACAAAGATGTCCTATTTAACATCAATGAAACCATTAAGATCAGGAAATTAACACTGATATAGTACATCTAATCTTTAGATCTCATTCAAGTATATAGCCTTTTTATTTGACTCCTTGTTTTTATATATTTTCCTTCTATATGCTGAAATTTCTAATCCAATTATTTGTCCACTTTTTCCACTGAAACCTTTAAAGTATTAACCATAATCATTTTAAAGTTATTGTCCAATAATTTAAATATTTGGGCCTAGTTCTCTTGATTAAACAATCTCCTGACAATGGATTTTTTTCTTACCGTTTTCTATGTCCCACAATTTTTTTTTTTTACTCCTCCCCTGAGGATACATTTATTGATTTTAGAGAGAGAGGAAGGGATGGAGAGAGAGAGACAGAGACACAGACAAGAGACAGAAACAGAGAGAGAGAGAGAGAGAGAGAGAGAGAGAGAGAGAAACATTCATGTGAGAGAGAAACATCGATCAGTTGGCTTATACCCCAACCAGGGACTGAACCTAGGTATGCACCCTGACTGGGGATTGAACTTGCAACCTTTTGGTGTATGGGATGACATTCCAACCAACTGAGCCACACTGGGCAGGGCTATGTTCCACAATTTTAAAAATGAATTCTGGGCATTGTTTGTAAAAATAAATAGCTAGCTAGCTAGCTAGATAGATAGATAATGGTCGTGAATGAGGTAATAGTAAATGTTTATCACTGAAAATTGTCCTTTTTCTGTTAGGCCATTAGTGAGTGGGGTTGGGGGTAAATTTCCTCAGTATCTGAACTGGGGTTGGGTTTTGTTGTAGGAATAAATTACCTTCAGTTCAGCACAGACTTCAGACTCCTACTGCTGGTACCTTGTGCATATTAGAGCCTAGAGTGCCAGAGGGTTTTTCTCGATGCTCCTGCTGCCCCTCAGTCCAACATGCCTGTGCCACACAGAAGGGCTCTCTCTTCATGCTCCTGCCTCTTCCCAGGAAAAGATTGCCTTTGCTTTTAACTCCATGTGAGGCTTGAGGTGGGGATGGGCGTGGTGGGGGCACTCCTTGATATTGCTGTTTTAGCCAAAACCTTCTGCAGACCCTGTATGCCTGGGGGTCAGGTGTGATGTTTTCTCAGTGTTACTTTCACTCTTTCTCAGTGTTACTTTCACTCTTCTGTGGCAAGCAAACTGTCTTCTGTAGGAGGAGTTTGAGGTTGGTAGCAAGTTTCCTGTCCTTCCTTCCAGGGGTAGCAGATCCCTGCTCTGTGTCAGTTCAGGACCCTGGACCTACCCTGGACCTTCCAGTGGTAGATGCTTTGGTTTCTGCTCTTCCCTAGTCATAGTGATTTTTTTGCCTGAGACTAGGGTTGTGGGGCGAGGCAGGAGAAAGGAGGAGGGGAGAAATGAAGATCTGTCCCTTCCAACATCAGATGCCTTTTGCATATACCCTTTCTTTAGAAGGGGTCACAGGATTTCCTGTAGCTCTTCCAGTGTCAGGTTTTGCTTTTACAAGAGAAGTTTCCAGGAAGTGAGTGGGGTTTTGGTGTCTGTACCATTAGCAGGGGCTCTCTTAGGCCTCTTGCCTGCCTTGCCCTAGCTGTTTCTGAGAGCACCCACTGCGACCTGTGGAGGAATGCTGGTGCGTATGGACCCTTGTTTGTATCTGGGGTGCCCAGGGATTCTATGCTCAATGATTGCCCACACGTGGCCTTTTAAGTATTTGTTAATAGTTCAGTTGTATTTTTCCTTTATTTTACTTTTATGGCACCTCCCACTTCTTCCCATACTCAGTTTTTTTGTTTGTTTGTTTTTTTAAAATTCTTATTAGATGGGCTTGTCACCCTTTGGAGCTTAGTTCACCTGATTAAGAGAGAGACCTCAGTTTTCTGACATGCTGCCTTTTCTCATTCTTAGGGCGGAAGTGAAGTTCTCTCAGAACTACCGAATTTATTCTAATTTTCTCCTGTGTTTGCAACCGCCTTCTCCAACAGTGAGAAACCTGGCTCACATTTTCCTTCACATGTAGACGTATTTGGTCAATTTCCCCTGTATGTAACCAGTCTCCCATCACTGCCTCGGTCATCTGTCACTCATGGACACTATCTTGCCCCACTCTGACCATCACACCCTGAACCAGGCTGCTTATGAGTTTGGATGCCATTTTCATTTCACTCAGGATCTGACCTCCATGCTTGCCCATGCTTGAGTCCTCTCCTTTCCCCACGCAGGCACCAGCACACTATTCTAGGCTCTTCTCCTGTGCGGGTGCTGTCATGACTATGCTTAGACTTTGACTCCACACTCTGAGCCCCCCCATATGGATGCTGTCCTCACCCTGCCTGGGCTCCAACACTCACTGTAGGTCACCCCTACACCCAGGTGCCTGCCTCACTATGGCCCACCTAATGCCTACAGGACTGATTTGTTCAAGAAGGGAAGGAAGGGAAAGAAGAAGTCTCATGCACTTTTGTAAGAAAAGACTGAGGTTCTGAGTTGGGAACCATCCTTTAGTTTAAATAACTAAAAAATAGATTTTAAGTATTTGTATTTTGTCTTCCTAACAGGTTATGAAGTTCATGGAATGGAAAAAATACCAGAAGGACCAGCACTTATAATTTTTTATCATGGAGCTATTCCCATAGATTTTTACTACTTCATGGCTAAAATTTTTATCCATAAAGGCAGAACTTGTCGAGTAGTAGCTGATCATTTTGTCTTTAAAATTCCAGGTAAACTTTCACTGTAGATAGTGATATAAAAATATTAATACAATCAAATTGTGTGATAATCTGTATCTTTGAGTATCAGTTGGAAAAACATTTTGTGCTTTAGGTAACACACTTGGAACTCCAATTTGGGAGCATCTAATTATTCTGTTTGGGTACTATATCTAAATATAAAAACATTATGGCCAAAAAGTTATCTAATCTCTTTCTTTATTAACAGGTATTTAATCATTATCTTTCAAAGTTAAATCCTAAATTTTCACTTAAAAAAAAGTTATAACTTTTGCCAAATAATTTATATTTTGGTAGAGAGTCTATTATGTTTTTTATCATACTTCTTGACTTGCCTGGTAGACTTACAACTCTTAAGATTGAGGACCACATTCTTTTTAATCTGTTCATAAAGACTTTGTATCTTTTTAAAGAGATTAATTAGCCAAATGGTTTCAAACACAATAGTTGTTTTTTTTTTAAATCATTGTAAAATAAACTCATTCAGATTTAATCTCATTTTCTTCTGTCACTAAATCACCAGAAGCAAGCTGAAAAGTTTATAGTGTGTTCCCTGGAATAATAAACCACACAGACAAACACCAAGCAGTGAATTAATACCAATCTACCTTTTATAGACATGGTTAATGTTTTGGGTATCCTTATGTCATTAAAAAGTCATTTGTACTTTGTATATAAACTAAATAGGCTATGAAAGGTTTTTCTTTAGAAAATAAAATTTTCTTTAAAAATAAAATTTTAAAACTAGAGAAAAAAAAACATTATAATCTTGCCACCCTAACATAACTGATTAGCCTTTTGATTTATATTATTTTTAATTCATATATCCACATATTATGAAAACTATTTTATTCTTTTTCAAAAAAATTTGATGTTAGCATTAACATTTTACCATGTTTTATGAAGAATAGTTTTAAGAAAATTTTTTAAAAACAAAGAATAGTTTTAATGGATGACTAAAATATTTACTTATCTAGTTTTCTCTTATGGAACATTAGCTTCCACTTTTTTTCTTTTTATACATAATAGAATATGAATGTTTTTATTTAGCCTTTGGCTTTTAAAAAATGTTTCCCATTTATGATCTTATAATTCAGGAAACTTCCCTTGTTCATTCATTTATTATGAGAATGCATCTTATTAAATCAATGGGTTTTTAATTTAATATAAGGTGAAAATTATTTTAATATTTATAATCTTGCTTCACATCCTTAAACTTATGAGAAGGTTGGTTAGTCTGCACAGTTTTCACTACCCATTTCCCTTTTGCAGTCTTGAGGAATAACGTATACTACCATTAGTCCTCTAAAATTCCAGTTTAGGATTTGCTTAAAATATTTAATTTCTTGACACGATTACTTTTTTCATCTACAGATAGTGTAATTTGAAAAATTGTATAATATTAAGACCTGGAATTAGCTGTTCCTGAGTCAAACACTCATTGTATTGGAAACTCTTAATGATTTTGCTAGTATTATTGACATGAAAATGTAATTGTGGAATTAACAACTAACATTTAATTTCAGTAGATTTGATTATGGCTTGCCAATTTTGGTAGGGCTAAGTGGTTTTCTTTCTTATAGGGTTAATGGAAGATTGGACTTCTAATTGCTGATGAAATATCATTTCTGATTGATCTAGTAAATACTGTAGACAGTGTTTCGCCGTGAGATGTAGGGGAAGGAACTCTGAGTTAGATAACGCCTGAACCAGAATCTCTGGTTCATGACATTTCTTGGTATATGACTTTGAGCAAGCTACTTACTCCCTGAGCCAACTTTTCCTCATCTGTAAAATTAGGATAAGAATCCCTATTTTCCAAGGTTTTCGTGAGTTTTAATTAAGAATTTGAATATGTAAAGTAGCAGGTGATCACTAAGAAGGTGATCAATAGTCAGTGATCAATGAGACATAGCTATTCCTTTACCAACAGTATTAATCTTATGTTAACCTTGAGAGTTCTTGTTGATTTTTAAAAAGTAAAAAAGAATTTACTGATTTAAGTATAGATAGTAAATTTTGTAGGTTATAAAGATGTTTGCTCTTAAAGAACTGGACAAGAAGTACTTAAGATGTATATTTATGCTAATGTTTCTTACAGGGTTTAGTTTATTGCTTGATGTGTTTTGTGCTCTACATGGACCAAGAGAAAAATGTGTTGAAATTCTGAGGAGTGGTCACTTGTTAGCTATTTCACCAGGTGGAGTTCGGGAAGCCCTACTTAGTGATGAAACCTACAACATCATATGGGGTAATCGTAAAGGCTTCGCTCAGGTTGCAATTGATGCAAAAGTGGTGAGTTGTATAAAACTAATTACTAAAGTAAAGCTAGGTTGAATTTATAATAAATGCTTAAATAATGAGCCAAAATATATAAGAATTTAGATACTGTCATTGGAGTACTTTAAAAATTAGTGTAGATAACTCTTAAAAAGTAACAATAGAGAAATGTTCCTATGGATGGCAAATACCAAGCAAAATTTATCTTACATTTCAAAATCCAGTGTCTTAATCAGATTTGTATTCTTAAAATTCTTTGTATTCCTATAGACATAATTGTTTTCATAAGTAATAATCACTCCACTGCTGTGTATTTTAATCCTTTTGTATTATTGAGTTGGCATATTTCAGTGATGGTTGTTGGTTGGTTTCATTGCAGTTCTTTTATCTGTGACCAATTCATATAACAATAAGATTTAAGTGATATATGATTCATCATTTTTTATCAGGAAATGTGATCAGCTATCTAATAGTATGAATAAAAATGAGAAATAGGTATTGGTGTAATTTAGATTTTTTTAAAAAGACTTACGAGTGAATTTGTTAATAAAGTTATATGTCCCTCTGGGATTCACTGTAATTATTCTCCTTAGTAGACTGAAGAAAGTGAATACCATTTTATCCTTTTCCTTTGCTTTGGAAAGTATTTTTCATCTTTTTTGTTTCCATGTCGTACTTTGTCCTATGAAACATTTATTACTTATGGAATGTTTCTTCTTTGTTTTCTGTTTGTTTTAATTTTAGATTGTCAGTTAGAAAAAGAAATCATAGTACCTTTGACAAGGCGTGTTCTTTTTCTAGGCCAATCAGTTAGTTAGAGACAAATGCCAGTACGTTCACATTGCAGTTTTTGTACCCATTGCTGCCACATAAAGAGATCAGTCTGCACCCTTAGCTTGTCTGTTCATCTTGCAGATACAGAATGTTGATTAAAAAGTAAAAGATGATGAATAATTTATTTTAACCCAAGATCAGTATTTGAAGAAGAGTGGAAATTTTCTCTACATTTTTTAATTGCAGAGTTGCAATAAATTCAAATTCATTGAGTTCTATTCTCTTCTGTACATATGTGTATGTAACTCCCAGAATTAAGTTATTGCTGTGTAGTACTTCACTAACGTGGTTGTAGTATAAGAGTTAATGGACTTTCCCAAGTGTTTAATAATATACAACTTAAAAACTTAAATACTACTGTCCTGTAGTAGATTATAAACTTTCTGAGGACAAGGCCATCTTTTTATATTCTGAGTCCCTAGTATAATGACTGGCACTTACTAGGCTATTTGTATTTGTTAAATTAAATTAATTTTTTAACACAATGTTAAACAATACTAGAAAGGAGCCTTTTGAATTTAATTTTATGTTAATAGTATTAGTGACATAAAACGTTAATTTATAGCATATTTTATTTTCCAAAAATTCTTAAGTACTGATGTGGGAAACAAAACCCGAGGCTACGTAAATAATATAGAACACAGAACGATATATGCACAGTTGTACAAAAATGAACAATATGTGATATATAATTAAGCAATCATAAAAGCTAAAATCTATTCATACATAGTTCAATTTCCAGGTTTATATTTTGAAAGAATTATTTCTTTTAAGGTTTAAGATAAAAATGACAAATAGGTTTGGAATTACATAAATTGATCGTGGGAGTCTAATTTCTCATTGTTAACAGTTTTAAAGAACATTGCTTGGAAGAAGGCCTGAAAGAAAGACATCACATAGAGAAAGAAATTCCTGTTCTAATCCTTGAAAACATTTCTAGATAATTAATTAAGATAATCTAGATAATTTAAAGCTTTTTTATGAAACTTGAGAAAATTTAACAGCCTTTTATTAGTTTATAAACAAACAAAAATCTTTAACATTGCTGATTTACAAAAACCATCGTAAGTTTGTTAAGTCTTGTACTACCCCAACCTTTTGTAGTGCTTTTAAAAGCTTTATATTGGTACTCCTGTATAGTAAGTAGGTGACATGTAATTATTCCGATGTTGCAGATGAGGAAACTCAGGCACAGAGAGATGAAGGGATGGAGGGATCGGGTCACACAGCAAGGCAGAAGCAGAGCAGAGCACGCAGTTCAGGACTGCAGGCAACCAGTGCTGTTGCCATCACTGACTGCATTTCACAGTGAGTCTGTTGACCTTGAGATCAGAGGGGCCTTCCCCATACCTGAGGGAAATCTTTCAGTTATATATGGGTATAGTTGTAAATATCATAAGCATCCTATTTGGAAAACCCTCCCATGGGCCTCATAGAATTATCATAAACTTTGGCCAAAAATTTAAGACTATTGTTGCAGGATTAACTACATTTAAATTGTGGCTTAGCGACCGAAATTAAAGCGAAAAAGTGTAGATCATCAATGCAAGCTCGCAAAATATTGCTTAGAAAATATTTAAGGTTCCTCTGAAAGTTGCAGCTTTTGGATATAGTATAAATCACTCTTAGTTTGTGAATTCCTCAGAATTATGACTTGGATAAGAATTTTTAGGCAACTTCATATCTGAATTAAGTTGGAAAAATATGATCCCATTTAGTTGGAAAACAAATAACAGATATAAAAGACAATAGCATTTGTTCCAATAAAATTATTTATTTATTTTTAGAGAGGGGAAGGGAAGGAGAGAGGGAAGGAGAGAAATATCAATGTGCGGTTGCCTCTTGAGCACCCCTCTCTGGGGACCTGGCTTGCAACCCAGGCATGTGCCCTGATTGGGAATCGAACCAGCAACCCTTTGGTTTGCAGTCCGGCACTCAATCCACTGAGCTGCACAATCCAGGGCCCAATAAAATTTTTTATATGTATTATTTCAATCTATTAAAAACACCTTTGAGATATGATAATTATTAGCCCCATTTTAACTTGAAGAAACTGAGACTTAGACATGGTAAGTAACTTGTCCAGTGATTCCCACTTTCTTTAGTGCAAAGTTAAGACTCCAAGACCATGAGAAACTGATTCTCCAAGAGTAGTTTTAACGAAATACATATTCTCTCTTGTACATGTGTGCATATGCATACATAAAGAGACATGTATACATGAAAACAGAATGTGATGCTACCATGTATACAAAGTATGCACAAGGAAAGGAATGAATAATTGCACTCCAACATCAAGTTGTAATAAGGTAAAGTTTGTAGTTAAGGTTATAGCTTGAATGCACATTTAGGAAAAATGTGCCCAAAATATAGCCTGGAATTTACTGAGCCTACTAGGGTAAGCTTTCTCCTGTTTAGTAGGTTCTAGAAATGTCCATCTTCTGAAGAGTTAGCTATTTAAGGGATGATATGTAACCTGAAGAGAGTTTTAAATAGTGCATATTTGCAGTTTTTGTCAGTCAGGAGACATAAATCCAGCAGAACTGGATTGCACTTTGGGGTTTATGTCAGTCAGGAGACATAAATCCAGCAGAACTGGTTAGAGAAGGCAAAATGACATATATATGAGCTGAAAGGTTGCTGTTCCTTAGGCATTTTGAGTTCTTAATTCTAAAGTCATAACAACTTAAAACATTAAGATTTAAGTTATCATTGTATTTTACAAAGCTAGTGATGGTTTCCTAGATCGAAATCCAAATTTTTTACAAAAATATCAGTATACTTTGTCTTATATGCTTGCTTTGTGAATTAACTCCATTGAATTTAAAATCCTTCATCTGACTTCTTTTCTTTTTTTTAAAAATTTAATCTTTATTGTATTTTTTTCCATTACCATTTAGTCCCCTTCCCCCAGCAATCAACACACTCTTGTCCATGTCCATGAGTCCTTTTTCCTTTTTGCTCAATCCTTCCACCCTCTAATCTCCCCCACACCCCGAGCTGTCATCCTGCTCTCCATCTATGAGTCTGTCCCCATTTTCCTTGTTAGTTCAGTTTGTTCATTAGATTCCACATATGAGTAAAATCATATGATATTTATCTTTCTCTGACTGGCTTATTTTACTCAGCATAATGTTCTCCAGGTCCACCCATATTGTCGCAAAGGGTAAAATTTTCTTCCTTTTTACGGCTGACTAGTATTCTGTTGTGTAAATGCTTCATAGTTGTTTTATCTTCTCATCTATTGATGGACACTTGGGCTGCTTCCATATTTTGGTGATTGTAAATAATGCTTCATTGAACATAGGGGTACTTGTGTTCTTTTAAATTAGTGTTTTGGGTTCCTTCAGATATATTCCCAGAAGTGGGATTGCTGAGTCAAAAGGCAGATCCATTTTTAATTTTTTGAGGTATCTCCATACTGCTTTCCACAGTGGCTGCACCAATCTGCCTTCCCATCAACTGTACAAAAGAGTTCCCCTTTCTCTACGTCCTGACTTATTTTCTTTACATGACTTCTCTTTTTCCTAACTGGCTTTAAGATTGCTGCTGCCTGTACCTAACCTTTTGTAGTCAGAAAATGGACTAATACATTAGAAGCATTGTGTCTCTCTTCTGTTTATTTATTCCTTCCTTAATTCACCCATCACACTTCCTGTTAGCACCCAGTCTATTCCAGGCAATGTTCTAGATGCTGGGGATACAGCAGTGGACAAAACAATGTCTATGCTATTCAGAGTCCTTCTGAGAGAGCGGAAAGATACAGTAAATAAAAGATCAGTTAGTTATATGTGTGATAATAAGTTTTATGAAGAAAGCTATACCTATAGTCTCTTTCCTTCAGTCTACCATATTTTTCTGTTTTCCAAAGCTGAATAGGAATGGCTTTTTAAATGTCAGCTTTAAATTTAAATATATCTCAAACCCTGCTCACCAAGACAGGGTTTTCTTTATTAAGCAAATACAGACTGTAAGTCAAATGACACTTGCTGCCTGCACCAGTTTTATCTATTCTAAAACCATTTAACTTGGCATATTTTGTGTATGTTTTAGAGTGTTCAGTTTTTCATCTACTTCACTTTTACTGTGGCATAACCCCCTCACATGATCCTTTGCTACATCACCCATTGTTTTATGACATTTAGTTAAGGTTTTCATTTTTTTAAATTATACTTAATTACTGATAGTCATAGAAAAATGAAAACCATAAACTTGGAAGAAGAAATCCTCTAAAATTAATGATGTGAAGAATTCTTTTATATATATGCTTTTCCTTTTTTTTTTTGTGGTGAGTCTTATGCTTTCTTTTTGTTGATGTTCAACATTTTTAGATTTAATAAACTCACAAAAATAAATGATGTTTTACTAATTTCATGACAGCATCTTGCCAAAACTTGTCATTTAAATTTATATAAATGTCCCAGTAGTGAGACTCTCTGTCTTGTAACTTTTTCTTCAGTGAACATATTCAGTAACCCACTAAAACCAATTTAATTTTTCACATTTATTTTATTTAAATTATTTCTACAAATGACCAAGTTTAGTCTAAGCACACTACTAATAAAAGTATACCTTTATTTTTAAAGTATCTTTGTAATCTTAAACAGGCCCTCAAAAGTTTACATTAGTGACTCAATAGAGACGTTGAATGGATTAATATATTTACTTCTTAATTTAAATTTTCTCTTTAGCCCATCATTCCTATGTTTACACAAAATATTCGAGAAGGATTTAGATCACTTGGAGGAACAAGTAAGTTCTGGTTCATATGGTTTTTCTAATTATAATGTAATATTTATAATACAATATTTTATTTTTTGGGTTTTTAAAATTTTTATAATGTAATATTTTAACTATTTGGGCTTTTGAACCCTATATGGGTTCAAAATGTAGATGTTTTTCTGTTTCAAGGCTAAACGATAACTGTTTCTAAGTAATGACAGTCCTTAGGTGTTAGGTTTTTGTCTCATAAATGTACTGAGGCTTGTCTGTCATGGACTTTTTAAAATTACAGAGTAAATTATGTAATTTACTTGTTTTAAAACATGTTGTTGAAGGTGAGGACAAATTTACATATAACCCAGACCATCTTCTTAACCCACCCCTGAAGAAGTTACAACTTAACAATATGATACTGAATTAAGATAAATAACTTAAGGAAATATAATTTGCTTTGGTTTTATTTCTTGATTTTTTAATTTTTTGTTTGTTTTCAAAATATTTCGAACCATGATATACTTGCTTCTTTTTGCCAATCTTAATTTAGTGGTAACAAAATAAACTCTGAATCTAGTTATGGGAGTGCTTTTTCTTTGCAATGTCTCTGTTTTCTTTCTCTTTTGGAATTTTCATAGCTTTATTTTTTTACCCTATGCCTTATACATTACATTGGGTTGACTGTATTTTATATCCCTAGCATTACATTGTTAGTGTTTATATCCTCATACAAATCCCCTCCTGAAGTTTAAACTTCTATTGTTTCTTTTATGTCCAACATTGCTGTATTATTGACATTTCATTATGTTTGATAGGTCTTACTTTTTTTTCTTTTGTTTTTTCAAATTTAAAGTGGAAAGGCAGGTTGATAAGATGTTTAACTTTTGTTATGGGTTTATTTCTTTTAAGTTTCTGGCAGATCATTATTCAGAATTTAAGTTGCATACCAGAAATTATTCCTAATTTTGCTTCTTTAATTGCCAAATGATTTCAAAATCCTTTTATACTGCTTTAATTTTTTTTTTTTATTTTAGTAGTTGAATGTCTCAAAAATTAGTGCCTAACGAATTTTTTTTTTTTTTAGTTTTACTTTGGGTCTTATGGCATTTTTTGTGTTTCTATATAGAAACAATATTTTAAATTTCCAGTACAGTTCATGATTATGTATTCCATGATGCTTGCCTTTCTCAGATTTATTTTTTTAACTTAGTCTTAAAGTCTGTCAGTTTATTTTGCATTATTACCACTTTTAATGTTGCCGAATTATACTTGGTCATTAGCATTAGTAATTCTTTGTTTTGTTACAGTTTTCCTAATTTACAATAATGTTTTGTTTTTACCCAGTTTATTGATGCATTTTGGTCTCATGTTTGTGAATTTATTTTATGCTTCCATTTTTTCTTCTTTTATTCATGTAAACCACATATTTTTAAAAAGCACATTTAGTTCTTTTTAATAGTTTTTTAACAATCCTCACCTGAGTATATGTTTACTGATTTTAGAGAGAGAGGAAAGCGGGGGAGGGAGAGAGAGAGAAATATACATGTGAGAAGAACATTATTGGTTGCCTCCTGTACCTGATCCAACTGGGAACTGAACCCACAACCTATGTGCCCTGACTCAGAACTGAACCTGCAACCTTCTGGTGTGTGGGACAATGCTCCAACCAACTTCTAATGAACTAAGCCACTCGGCCAGGGCTAAATTATATATTTTTGAGTCTAGACTTTTTAGCTTCTTGTTTTTGGCGTCAGTCTTTACACTTTTTTTTTTTTTTTGTAATAATACCACTTTGTTTGCCTTTAAAATTCTCATACTTTTAAAAACTAATTTTTAAAAAAAAATTAGTAGGCCTTTTTTTGGAGAATTTTTAGGTTTACAGAAAAATTGAACAGAAAGTACAGAGTACTCATAAATCCCCTCACTACCCTTCAGTTTCTTCTATTAACATCTCACACATTTATTATAGCTGATGAAAAGTTCATCTTTAAAAACATAATAATAATTACCAAGAGGTGAAAATGTTTACCACCCTTCTCTAAACCTTAATAATTAGAGAGTTTATAGTTACATGCTCAGCATATATAACCAATTATATGATTTTGTTTACTTTAAAACAGGGTTATTTAGGTGGCTTTATGAAAAATTCCGTTATCCATTTGCTCCAATGTATGGAGGTTTTCCAGTGAAGTTACGCACCTATTTAGGTGATCCCATTCCATATGACCCAAAGATAACAGCAGAAGAATTAGCAGAAAAGGTAAATTATTCTTTCTTTCTTAGTCCTTGGATAGACTTTTTAACTTTCAATGTTATATTAAAAATTAATTCATTAATTTATTAATTTATTTTACAAGCATGCTCTAGACCAGTGGTAATTTTCTTCCCAGGGGACATTTGCCAATCTGGAGATATTTTTCATTGTCACAATGGGCAGGACTTGGGTAGTGGTGGTGCTACTGGCATTTAGTGAGTAGAATCCATGGACGGTGATAAACATCCTACAATGTACCGACAGCCCCCACAAAAAGAGCTATCTATTCTAAAATGTGACAAAAAAATGTCTGTAGACATTGTTGTATGTCACCGGGGGTACAAAATGAACCCTGGTTGAGAACTGTGCTAGAGTATTATGGAAGCACAAAGGAAAGGTATCTAAATTTGGGTTGGCCAAAAAGTTCATTTAGTTTTTTTGGTAAATGACACATTTTTCATTTTCACTATCAATTTTATTGATTTGGATATTTCGAGTATGTTGGCTATCTCCTGCGTGGTATAATATTGATTGTCCTCAGTTAATGTCTTGATTTGATCACTATCAATTTCAGCTGGTCTGTCTGAGGGTGGAGCATCATCCAGCAAAAATCTGCAGCATGAAACTTCATAAACCACTTTGACATGTTCAGTCAATCACAGCACCTTCTCCATACACTGCAGAAATCTTTTTTTGTGTGTGTTTCAGTTGTTTTTTACTTTTCTTGAAATAATAAAGTATAATATACTGAAAATGTTGCTTATTTTTTCCATTTTCAATATTAAAATGTCTACACAAAAATTCACCAATTTTGATAACTTTTTTAAATGCTCACTGATATGACAGCTGTCACAGTACAATGTAACAAAATTGTTTCAAATGACGTTAAAGACAGCTATGTGCTACTAGAGCCATCTCATGGGAAAAAACCAAATGAACTTTTTGACCAACCCATAATAGATTTGCATTTAGAAAGATTACTAGAGGCAATATGGAGACTGAATTTGAGTGAAACTAGTAAAACTCAAAGGGGTTAGAGACTGCTTTGTGAGGGAAAAAACTAGGAAACTTTTTAGAACAAGGGCATTTGAGAGGCGGGCATGTCTTGGACATGTGGACTTGGGGTGGGAGGAAGGGTATGAACAAAGAAACAGTGGTAGGAACTAAGTTGACTGCATATACCAACAGTTTCGAGGCATCTGATGTGATTAGAACAGGGAGGTTGGGAAAGACTGCCTAGAAAATTCTCCTCTAGGAATTTTGCAAAGCACATTACATATTAAAGATTCTAAGAAGCCCTGCAATGAAGTGGTCTGTTTAACCTTGTTCAAAGAACATTTCCCAGTCTCATTTGACCAAAACCCTCTCTCTGTTTTTCTTTGAATAGCACTTAACAAGAGCTGTTTATTAAATTTGGGATCACTAGCTTAGTGGGTACAGTTTGGTCAATGAAATTGAAAAAGTAAGTAGGGGCTACATGTTTAGGCACTTAAATATTATACTAGGGGATTTATCTCTCAAATACATTTAAATTAGGATAGACTTCTGTTTGGAAGTGGCTCATGTCTGGTGCACTCAAATTTTTTGGCCAAAGCAAGCAGGTGTATATAATCTCTCCCTCTGCAATGGTTTCTGATGATACTAGCAACTGCGATGACTTAGGTACATGTAAATTAAAGTGCCCATTTTCATAGCAGAGGATATGCCGTGAGTTTTTGTATTTCTAGTTCCTAGTACAGTTTTAGGCAATTATATCTCAATAAATGTTTGATGGATGAATGAATGAGATAATGATCTTATCTACTTGAAAGGTAGAGCAAGGTACAGATTTGAGAGATTTTACAGAGATAGAATGCACTAAATTTGAAAACTAATTCTGTATAGTTACCTATAGGATAGCCATGTATATACTTATAAGGTCTGTCCAGAAAGTATGCAGTCATATAATATGAAGAATAGAGACATTTATTGAAGAAGATACAAGAAACATTGTACATAGGACAATGACACCTCAGTCCCCTTCAAAGTAGGCACTTCGGGACCTCACGCAGTTCTCCCAGTCACCATCAGCTACTCTGTCATATTTTCCTGAATCTCATCAATGGTCTGAAATCTCTTCCATTTCAAAGGTGATTTTAGTTTTGGGAAAAGCCAGAAGTCATAGGGTTCCAAATCTGGGCTGTAGGGGGGCTGTGTCACCTAGGTGATTTGATGGTTTGCCAAAAAACTGCATGAGATGTGATGCATGAGCAGGTACATTGTCGTGATGAAGCTGCCAATCGCTAGTTACCCATAGCTGTGGCCTTCTGAAACATCTGAATAGTTTCCACAGAGAAATGTTCAAGCTTAACACAAAATTTGATGCACATTTGTTGCTGTACTTACTCAGTCATTTTGAATGTGGTAGCTACACATTACACATGCTCACTCAGTGGCATCTACTGCCCCCACTGACTAGTACAGTGAAGTCACCATTGTTCACATGTGTGCATTCCAGTCCACTCTCCTTGGCTGCCAGGTTTCATCAATGTTGCGTAAACTGGTCTTGTTATATTAACAACTGTTTGACTTTTTCTGGACAGACCTTTGTTGAGGTTTTTTAAAAAATAGGAATGCACAGTACTGTTCATTCCTACAAAGAGAGAGAGTTGAGACAAGACCACTCAGCTTGCAGTTATGCTTTTCAGAGAGTATGAAACTACATAAAAAGCAATCAGTGCCTTATTATTGAATCACCTAGAAAATGAGATGAATGTGTTATGCTTTTTATATACATAGCCTGATTTCTTTTAAAAAAAAGTTTTTAAAATTTTGGTAAAAACACATAATGTAAATTTATCAACCATTTTTAATTTAAGTGTATGCTTCAATAGAATTAAATATACTAAACATTGTGCAACTGATCACTAGAACCTTTTTATCCTGCAACATTGAATCTCTATGCACACCGAACGTGAACTTCCCTTCCCTTCCCTTCCCTTCCCTTCCCTTCCCTTCCCTTCCCTTCCCCTTCCTTCCCC
>PVJD01007678.1:0-81150 GCA_004026545.1 Mormoops blainvillei | reverse complement strand
TGATTCTGTTCCTGTTCTAATTGTTTGCTTAGTTTGTGTTTTTCAGGTTCAGTTGTTGAGAGTTATGTTTGTTGTCATTTTACTGTTTATATTTTTGATCATCTTCTTTTTCTTAGATAAGTACCTTTAACATTTCATATAATAAGGGCTTGGTGATGATGAACTCCTTTAACTTGACCTTATCTGGGAAGCACTTTATCTGCCCTTCCATTCTAAATGATAGCTTTGCTGGATAGAGTAATCTTGGGTGTAGGTCCTTGCTTTTCATGACTTCAAATACTTCTTTCCAGCTCCTTCTTGCCTGTAAGGTTTCTTCAGAGAAATCAGCTCATAGTCTTATAGGAGCTCCTTTGTAGGTAACTCTCCTTTTCTCTTGCTGCTTTGAAGATTCTCTCCTTATCTTTCATCTTGGGTAATGTAATGATGATGTGCCTTGGTGTGTGCTTCCTTGGGTCCAACTTCTTTGGGATTCTCTGAGCTCCCTGGACTTCCTCGGAGTCTATTTCCTTTACCAGATTGGGGAAGTTCTCCTTCATTATTTTTTTAAATAAGTTTTCAATGTCTTGCTCTTCCTCTTTTGCTTCTAGCACCTCTATGATTCTGATGATGGAGCATTTAAAGTTGTCCCAGAGGTTCCTAAGCCTCTCCTCATTTTTCTGAATTCTTGTTTTTTCATTCTGTTCAAGTTGAATGCTTATTTCTTCTTTCTGCTCCAAATCATTGATTTGAGTCCTGGCTTCCTTCCCTTCACTGTAAGTTCCCTGTATATTTTTCTTTATTTCACTTTGCATAGCCTTCACTTTTTCCTCCATTTCACAACCAACTCAAGCACTTCTGTGAGCATCCTGAATACCAGTGTTTTGAACTCTGCATCTCATAGGTTGGCTATCTCTTTATCACTCAGTTCTATTTTTGGAGCTTTGATCTGTTCTTTCATTTGGGCCATATTGTTTTTTGTTGCCATGTGCCTATTACATTGTGAGGGAAAGGTCCTTAGGTATTTGCCAGAGTGGGGCAACCACATCACTGCCTTGTGGTGCTGTGTTGGGGGACGGGCCTAAAAGGGAACTACGCAGCTTGCTTGGCTCTTGGCCGGCTTTCAGTCACTTCCCCCGCTACTCACAAGCAAATTAGGCCCTTCTGGTGCTGATTCCCGGGTGGGTACGTTGTGTACATTCTAGGACCCTGTGGGTCTCTCAAAGGAACTCTCCTGTGAGACTGGCAGTTTCTCCCACTACCGCAACCACCATAGGTTTTTACCAGTAGAGGTTTCGAGGTTTTCTTTACCCGCGCCGGAACCCTGGGTTGCTCAGTCTCTCCATTCCCCAGTGGTTCCTCCTGGTTTATCCACATGCAAATGTGGGGCCACCTGGTCCACCAGCCTCTGCCTGGCCATGCACCCTCTGCCCCAGTTTCCCATGTCTATCCCTCCTACCTGTCTGGACAAATGTTTCTTCTCAACTGTATGGTTGTCAGACTTCCATACAGTTAGATTTTCTGGCAGTTACGGTTATTTTTATTTTTGAATTTGTTGTTGTCCTTCTTTTGGTTGTGAGAGGAGACAAAATGTATCTACCTATGCCTCCATCTTGGCCGGTAGTGATATTTTGGTATTTAGAATCACATTATTTAAATACAGTTTCACTGTGGTGGTTTTGAGAGAAGAAGGAATTAAGTATGTCTGAGGTTTTACCCCTGAGAACAGGAAGAATGGTGGGTTCATTCATGGAGGGAAGGAACTGAGAAGATAAAAGGTTTCAGGGATAATGAAGAGCTTAGTTCTGTACATATTAGACTATCCACATGAGATGGCTATAATACAAAATTACACAATTCTGGGATGTTAATTATACAAAAAGCCCATGTGGGGTTTGCTCTAGAGATGAGAGTATCAATGGTGCTTGAAAAAAATGGTTAAGTGGGAAACGGGATTCCCATGGGAGAAAATAGATGGTTAATTGATAGGTAGGTAGGTACGTGGATAGGTAGATACATTTTTTTTTTAAAGCCAAAGATAGAACAAAAACTGAAAGAATATTTGTACTATGAACAAAGAAGCCTAAGGAGAAACCAGCAAAGGAAGAAAGAGTAATAAAGCACCAAAAAAACCAAACCAAAACAAACAAACAAAAAAAAAAAAGCAAGGGAGAGAAAGGAAAAAATGAGGTCAAAAGAAATGATTATTAGAATTAATTGAAGACTGTAGAAAATTCTAAGATGTTAAAAACTATAAAGGGACCATTGGATTTGGCAAATATACTTTCGCTCATTACATAGTACTCGGTTTTTACTGCTTAGCTCATACTATTTAAATTATTAAACATATCAATATGAGGGACATTCAAAGATGTTTGCAAATAGCAAAGAGTGAATAATCCTCTTTATGAGCCCCCCTGCCCCCATATTTCCTGAGTAGAGAGGCATCATTAAAGCAGATCCTAGTTACTTCCATTAATCTAACTTTTGGGAACTTTGAGAAAACTTCAGGGAAAAGGGTATTTTATAGAGAGAGAATAATAAGTTTGCTTGGTAGTGTGAATCCACTGATATTTTTATATTAATTTATTATGGAAGGAATCCTATTTTTATTAGATTTTTTTCAAGTTAATATCTTAAGTTATGTTAGAATAAAAGAGTATTAATATAGGTCAAAGTCAGGAGAAACAGTCAAAATTATAATGTAAATCATTATTGAAGCAATATCCACTTGAATCTTTAATACATCTCATAATGAAATTAAATCTCGTATCCAATGTAAGAATTTTTTTCTGTTGTTTTAAAAGTCACACTTTATGTAACTTTGGTCAGCAATTACAAATTATTTCATTCTACTTTATGTTGCTTTGTTTGCTTAACAAGGTTATTCTTTCCATGGTACAGATGTTTTTCAAGTCTTCCAAAGAAGTTTCCCAAACATGCTTTCTTTCAAGAAGGTATAGCTTTTAATTTGTTGCCATATATTTAATTTGTTGTTTGAGGAATAATTTAGATAAGCATTTAGAGGAATTTTTTAGCTAAGTATTTTTCAAAATTATGATTTACTTTAACTACAATCTTTTGGTTTATATGGCAACTTTCATTGCTAGAAATTATGGTATTTTCCACTGTGGAGAGGCAGAAAAACACCAAGTAAACAAATACAGAGATAAAATAATTAGGTAATGTAGGTAAGAAGAGGCTAGCTTCAGATGACATGGAACGAGCAGTGTCCTCTCAGATGAGGTGATATCTACAAGGAGGTGCCACTCTCGGGAGCAGACAGTCCGTTGTAGATTGAGGACAGAATGTTCAAAGGGTAGAATATCACACAAAGAAGCCTTGTGGCTTGAATTTCTTCATCTGTTAAAGAGAGACCATGATAATCTTTATGTATGTTTCTTGAGAATTAAATAAAACATATGCAGGGCTAAGTATAGTTCTAGAAACATAGGAAACATTAAGTAAAGGTTATAATACTCCCCTAATTGGTAGGATTGTTAAAATAGGAAGTAAGCACTATATTAGCATTGTGAGCACTGGTTTGATTTTAGACAGTGCTCTAGTTATGAAACCCACACCATCTGTATACTACAAACTTCTAATTTCAGTCTAATTGCTTGTGAAGATCATAGAATCTCACAACCCTCTTCTGAAAAATGGGGTCAGTACTAGGTCAGTCTCCCAGGAAGGGAGGAGAAGGGTAGAGACAACCTAGGGAAACAAAGGAAAATAATCCGCACAAGGTCATGACCTCGGCTTTACAGATGAGGAGGTTATGAGAAGAGATGCTGCATTATTACTAAGCAGTAGAAGCAGAGTCTAAATCTGAAGTCCGGGAGACACTACATAACTGCCTGTCATCACCTGTGTAGTTGAACACATTAAATTCTCCTTGTAGTAAAATTTAATGCAAAAGCTATGTAGGTGACCCTGTATCCATTTGGGAAACTTAGTTTATCAGGCTTTAACATAGAAGTTCAGAACCTAGGATAGTGACATGGAGGGGTCTCCCAGGGGACACTTGGCAATATGTAGAGACCTGTCTGGTTGTCACAATGAGGATGAGGAGGGAAAGAGTTATAGAAATTAGCATCCAGTGAGTAGACGCCAAGGACACTGTTAAACACCCTATAATACTCAGGATAACCTCCTACAACAAGGAATTATCCTGCTCAATATGTCACTAGTGTTGAGAAATCCAGGGTTAAGATAATAAAAAGGTACATATTCTATTCATGATGGAGGAGGTAGTGTTTAAAACATCAAAGTTACAAGTATACTGAAAGGGGTGAAATTTTAAAAATCTGGAATACACAGAAAGCAGTTTTCTGAACCATAAGAGATAAGAGTTTTTACTTCCTCTAGAAGCTGTAGTCTATAAGAATGGCATGAGGGATGGCCTCTATAAATAACTGCTCTTCGATGTAACTCACCCTTGGAAATATGATATTGCTTTTCAGAAGTTGTCATACGGAGGAAGGAAGCAAGCTTTAAAAACTAGAAATTTTGCAAACTCACATTCCTTATGTGTAACTTTTGAAGTACGTGATGACAAGTCGATGGAAGATCAATGAGCTCTGTCTCAGGGAGGAGAGATAAAAACTCAGAATGTCTCTACTAAATCTTATTGTTATTTATGCTTCTGATTAGGACTCTGAAAATTTTAATAATTCAAAATCTTGTTTTTATCCCGCAGTGGCTTTTTGTCAGTTTTTGGTCATCCAAAAAATGGAAAATCCTTTTATGCCCTTCCATTTTGGCAGGGAACCTAGTGGTGGAATCCATCTATTTCAAACATTGTGGGCTAGTAACCCAACGATGGGTTGGGTAGTGCGAGTGGACCGACTCCACTGAAACTCTGAGTCAGTCTGCCTAGGCGTCTGACAGGAAGTAGGAAGAGCTGACTTTGAACTGGGGCATGGTTAAGACCGTGAGCCTGGAGCCAGACTCCTTGGGCTCTCATCCAAGTACAGCCTTTTACTATCTGCTTGTCCTTGAGCAGGTCACTTAATATAGAACTCCACCTCCTTCGATCTAACCCTGAAAATGGGCATCCCTAGTAGTGCTCGCTTCGTAAGGTTTGGGTAAGGAAAAACGTGATATAATATGTGTTAAGTTACTAGAGGAGGATCTAATGTAGTGTTTCATTAAGTGTTACCTGTACACAGGAGTGAATGGGCAGCTGAAGAAAAGTAGTATCTATATTTCAATTTATTGCATTGTCAAATCACATCCTCAAAACGTGTCTCTTCATAGGGATGAATCCAAATTAAAGCAATTGAGTATGTTATTTTACGAGGCGCTAAACAAAATGTGCTGGGATTTAACAACGTACAATTAACAATGTACGATTAACAGAGAATCTCTAGCACATGGGCCCAAAAGAAGGACCAAAGGTAATGTGGTCTCAACCGATCCCAAACACAGGGCCTTTTAAGAGAATAATGCCACAGGTAAACATGAACAATGGCAACTCTGATATGGGCTCTTCTTTTGTAAATCATCCTCACGTCCACCCTGAAGGGTTCTTCCTTTGAACAGACAGCATGGATTCACCTAAGTAACAACAATGTTTCAAGAGATGCGTTTTGGAAATGGATAGGTTCTTCCACCCTTACAAGTAGGGTAGGATACGCTTTGCATTGGGAAGAAGAGAGCTGTGCGATAGTTGTCTCCTGGTGCTTATGCCGAGACACAGGGGAGACAGAGAGGGTGAGGCTGTCTTGCCTGTACTGCAACTGGGGAGCAATTTCATGCCGTTCCTCGCTGAGTTGGGGCAATTGGCTATTTCGTGACTGGAGCACTTAGTTGTCTCTCTCTCCCTCTCTCATACTCTCTCCATGTTTGGAGAGGGGCATAGAAGCTTTGTGAACATCAGATCTAAATCCATCGGATCTAAATGCCTGGATCATGCATCTCCCATTTATGACACAGTGGGAGAGGAGGAGAGAATTCATTATCTTTCTTTTGAAAGGAGTAACACTCCTTGGACCTATTACAGAGTATTGACTTTGGTCTTAGCTTTGCTGCTGGTTAAGGAGAATAAGGTCATACCTAAGACTCAAAGATAAGAAAATTGGCCAGCAGCTGGGCAACTGGGGATTAGCAGAGAAGGCAGACGACCGAATCCTGCAAAAGGAGACGGGCTTGGCAGGTTGTAGAGGCGTCCGGTGTGGCCAGTTTGTGGGAGTCTCAGCAACACACAACTGGTCTTCTGGATAAAGTCCAACAGCGCTATGTGGTTTAATTTAATGGCTGCTTAGTGCTTAGACTCATAGCTAGGATTAGTGCAAAGGGTTTGACCACAGCACAGTGATGAAACTAGCACCAATAGAGTGGGAGAGGGTTTTTTTCTGTTTTTTTTTGGGGGGGGGGCGGGTGGTTTCCTCTGAAGTAGAAAGAAAACAGGAATGAACAGTCACTTGGTGATGAATACAGAACCTCACAAAATCACTTCCCAATTGCCAGCTAAGTAGACAAATAACCATCAATCTTTTAAATGATTAAAAAAAATGTAGTACATATATCAAGAAAGCTCTTGACATCTCCTACCAGAAAACTAAGAGGAGGTCTTTGTTTAATTTTTAATGTGCCGGAGGGGGTTTTTGGTAGTGAAATGAAAGCTAAGTTAACATTCAAAAAAATAAAAAATACCGTTGACCAATGGAAAACTTTGATTTTTTTTCTCATCATGGCAGTCTCTAGGACAGATGCTTTTTGATTGATGAAGGTGTCTTTAGTTCATGGTTCTACTGACAGTTATAAACAATATTACTATCTACTTATTAAATAAAATGCAATAAAATTTTTATATTATTCCTCTACTCATGCACAATATTTAAAAGCCAGATTCATGAGGTTTAATTTACATTATTTCATCCTTTTAAGTTTATAGTTCTATTAGTTACAACAGACATGAACAGTTGTGCTTCCTTAAAGTTTTAGTACTGGTTTCTAGAGTATTTAGGGAGAAATCTGTCAGTAAAAGACAAAACCTTAAATTCCCAACTTTTAAAAACTGACTCTGAAGCTTCTTTGAAAGTATTTTAAAATGAAGCCTTTAAGAAACTGAATATACATATTTGGTCCTCTTATAAAAATGGGCTGAAGAAAAATACATATTTATATTCTAACATTAAAATATATATTACTGGTACCCCAAGCATAGCACGTAGAAAATAGTCATTAATTATATTTTGACTTTAAAGTTCTAATCATTTTTAAACTTCTAATAGCACAGGTATATATTATTAAACATGTTTATAATATGTCAATAATTTGCTGTCTTAGTTTAATAAACATTGCCCTAAGAAAATTATCTTGCTTTAATTAACTATTGCTTGATTATTTCCCTAATATACATCAACTTAATATGTTAAATATTCAGTGCCTATATTTATATTAAAATAAAATGTGTCTTTCATAGCTTAATGGTCTTAGGAAAAGAACACACATTCTTTATTAAGATCCATAAATGATAAAATTGATAAATTTTTCCAGTGTTTTAGGTTGGTTGCACGAGAAAATAATAATGATAATGATATGATGTCAGAATAATTTTATATATTACAGCAAACTAATAACCTCCAGGGGGCTCAGCTTCCATGAAATTCATTTCGTATCTCATCTATTATGGAGGGTCTGTGAAAAATAGTTTACTCTTCCCATTTGGAGATATTTGGCATTGCAGGCCTGGCTCATGAAAGCAGAGAGATTAGATGTCGTCATTTTCAGCGGGTGAAATCTGTGAAGCTGTTTTCTAATTTAAGAAATGTCTGAGTGATAAAAATCTTTTTATGCAAATAACAGGGGAGGGACAAAACCCAGGCGTTTTTCTCAGCTTTCGAAATAGATATATTCTTTTTGTCTTAATCAGTACACTTCTCAAAGGGCTACTTCATACAATACACACAATCAGGGGCATACGCTCACGAATGTCCCAGTGCCCGGTCAGGGCACGTATAAGGATCAACCAATAAATGCGTGAATGAGTGGAGCAACAAAGAGATGCTTCTCTCTCTATCTCTCCCATCCCCCTTCTCTCTCTCTCTCTCAACTTAACTAATAAAAGGAAAAAAAGATAATTTAATCTTTTTACCCTTAGAAAGTCCAATGAGAATTTTAAGTCCATGTTGTCCAGAATTCTAGTTGGTGATAATGAGATTCACGAGGGACAAAGTAATTATTTGCATTTTATCATTTTACTTTTAGGTTGTCACGTAGTTCCCATTGCCTAATATCAGAACTTAGTGCTGGCTCAAGGCCTCCTGTAAAACCCTGACACGCGGCAACAATATCCCCTGCGTGTGCACAAGAAACCAAAGCTTTTATCAGTTCCCACAAAGGAGTTTGTAACCCATATCATGCAAATGCCTTTCAAGGGGTCCTTTAGAAGATCTGAAGATCTTGTGTATTTTTCTTTTTGTCCCGAATTGACAGTTTTATCCTCCACAAAGACACCTTCCCTGGAAATTGCCTCCCATCTTACTATTTCTGGTTTTCTGCTGACTCCTTCGGCTCCTTCTCCACCTGTACAAATTCTACACAATGCTCTTCATCCAATTTACATATAATCCATGCATTAGTCTGTGACATTTCTGAGAAGAATTAAACCTCTCTGCCCCTATAGCCTCTTTTCCTAACCACGTCCCCATTAACACTTGTGTTTTGTGTTTCTCCCTTATGCACATCATCACCCTTTGCTATAGTGAATACCTACAAAGCTTTGCTTTTTTTGTGTCCCCAAAAGTCTAGTTCCTAGACTTGCACAGCGTAAGTCACATGTATTGAGAGAAATCAAATTGTTTTCAGCTTATTTCAAACCATCTATTCTCCATGCATTCCATGATGAAGCAAGGGAAGGAGGAAGAGTGAAATCAGTTTCATCTGAGCAGCCATTGTTTACCAAGCTTTCTTAGATTTTTTTTTTTTCTGTCTTCATCAGGAATTCCTGTTTTTTTTTCCTTCCACTACACTTTCCTTTGGGCAATGCTACCGGAAAGTAAGCTTTCATGATGCTATTATTTTTTCCTATCATCTCGTATCTTGTCTGGAACAGTACAATATCTTTTTTCGATGGAAGTTTAACATTTGGCAACATGTTCTTTTCATTCCTTGAATTCAAATTGTAACTACAAGACTGAACATGCCATAGTTCAGTTTTGTTGATTTTCTTTCAGCAGATGAGAAAATGAAAAGAAAATAGTAAGAGGTTCTTACTCATTTGTTACTTTGCTGTAACTTTCATGGCTACAAAGGTAACACAAGTCCAATTATGTATTTCTACATGTGCTCTCGCTGTATTTCTGGGCTTTTATGTCTCTACAGATTTGAAGACTATTAGCAAAAGCCAGACACCTGCTGAGTTAGTAATGGTCCTTCCCTTCCCACAATGCACATGCCCCAGAGCAGTTCTTTCTCAGTCTCCTCACTATATGCCGTGGACTTCCTCCTCCTCTACACACTCTTCCTTTCTTACCCTTTCTAACTGCTGGAAGTTGCTTTCTCTGCTGCCCTCTTTACTGTGGTCCCCTTCCATCCCATAGGTAATTACCCTCAGCTGTTTCATAGGATGATCCCTGAAGTCCCTTCGCGTAATTAACACTAGCCTCTTCCTTAAAATTGTGGAGACTTTTACAAATCCCTTGAGACTACAACCGTATTTTTCCTGTGTCTCAGGTACATTTGATTGGGAGGTGATCCTAATATTTTCTTAGATCTTGCTTAAACACTAATCTTCTTCTTGCAAGCCCTTTTTCTTTGATGCTTACTTTGCAAATTATTATACACTATTGCTATTGTTTCTATCTACAAAGCTTCGAATTACTCCTTATTATTCACTGAAATCTTTGGTACAATGAACCTGTGAATCTTTTCGAACCAGACCCCTTCCATTACTAAACAGAATGTTCTGCCTATATATGGAGGTCCTCCTAGTTCTAATTTCAAAGTGCCTTGAATTTCATTAATATCTACTCCACTTTAATAAACTCTAGGATGGTATGCTCCTTGGAACCAGAATGCCTGCCATAAAATATTAATAAGATCTTGGCCATTTTACTGAGGATTTATATTTATCGAATGCGGATACGTATACTTGCTCTGCCCAACTTTTAGTACTTGGGAGAGAATCAAAACACATAAAATATGTGAAAATGCCCTGTCCATCATGAAATCTTCATGACTGTAGTTGACTGAGAGTTTGAAAACTCTCCTTCAGTCCAGCTTCTGCCATTGTGGAGGTCTATGATGTGACGTTTGGTGGTCCATGGGGAAGCTTTGGCATTTATTTTAATGGTTGTATAAGTTATTTGTTGAATTGACAACTCAGAGAGATGCTTTATGCCCGAATTGGTGAGCTAATGTGAAAGTAAGGGTGCACCAGTGCTGAAATGGCACTGCCTGAGAGGAGTTGGCACACTCAATAATTCTAAAAATAAAAATTCTGAGCAAAATCACCTTGAAAATCCCTCTTTTGCCTGAGAAAGCAAATATAGCCTTTCTCTTGAAAAATATAGCAATATCTCAAAAGCCATATCTAATTGTCATTTGGCTGGTTATCAGATACAAATTTAACATGGTTAAGGAGTAAAAAATATGCAGAGTAGAAGGAGTGGAGGATATAGTTATTATATATATATATGATTTTACCTCCTTATGTTTTGAAAAATACAGTAGAGGCACATTTATGCTTTTATTCACTTATTGAACAAAATATATTCTGCACTTATTATGAGCTGGGCATGGTACTCGTTGCTGTAGACAAAATGATAGGCAGTCATTCATAATCACAGTCCCCCTAAAACCCAGAAGCCAATGGAAGAGAAATTAATCGTTTTCATAAGATCAAATGAAAAGTCACTGTTTTGGCAAAACTTATAATAGGGCGATTTGACTTGATCAGAAAGATCTGAGATGACTCCTTTGATAAAGGTATAAAGAAGAAATCATTGCTCACTAGGTATAGAGAGGAGAAGGGCATGCCCAGAGGTTAGGACAAACGCAAACGCCCTGCGACCAGGAATCATAGAAGTGCAAAGAACTGAATGACATTTAGACTCCTGTCATTCAGGAGAGCGAGGGGGAAAAACAGAGAGTGAAGGGAAGCACTGTGAAAGGAAAAGCCAGAAGGGTAACGGAGGCCCGAAGTGCACAGGTCTTGGAAAAGTCCCAGATGGAAGAATATTGATTCAATCAATATACTACTTTTATTTTAAAATAATGGATTGTTTTCATTAGGTGTATATATATATTTTTTAAATATGTGGCTTGTGATTTGGTGTTCCATTTTTCTTTTACTATTGTTTATAGTCATAAAATTTCCTTTAAAATTTTTTTAAATAAAGAAATGAATTGGTTTAAAGAAAATAATATTTGGTGAATAAGAATACAGTCTCTGCTCAGATGTAAAAACCATATAGGTGTTACAAAAATGACTAAAATTTGTGAAACATCGCTTGAGTTTAACATATGAAGTTTTTGAAGGAAAGAACTGAGTTTGCAGAGACTATCATCAAGGTTGGGACTTTTATTATAATCAATCAAATTTGTTGAAGGAAAATAAAACAATAACAGTAATGCTAACACCACTTTAAAAATGCTTCAGATCATTTGTAAATGGAACTTCTATATTTCTAGACACCTGTTTATTTATGTCATATGACATAGTGGACCAGATATCGATCCCTTTGTGTCCTAGGGACTTTGTCGTATAACATGTATATTCCTATGGAAATACTTGAGCGATCGTAATCCGAGGGTCCTTGTTCACAGCAAACCTAAGGAGCAGGTTTGATCACTACGTATGCTATCTCTAGCAGGGGGAAGTGTTTACAGACTTCTAGACTCTTCTTTACAGGATTAGTGGCTTGGAATAGAATTTTTCAGGCTCAATAAAGATCCTCCAAGTAAAGGAAGGTGCAATATTGAGAAGAGTCTGGTCTGAATTTAACCCTCCCCTCCACGCATGCTCAGCATCTTTCTATATTGTCCTCTCTAATAATTTATTTTTAAAAGCTGGGACATAAATGATTCATCCTGGTTTACCTGTGGCGTCACTTGCTGAGTGCTGACCGGGTGCCAGGAATTGTGCTAAATTCTGTACATTCATTATCTCAACAATCACAGCAGAACTTTGAGTTGGGATTTTATTATTCCTATTTTAAAATGAGATCATGGAGAGTCAGAGAGTTTCGGTAGGCTGACCAAGTGCTTGCCTAGTAAGTGCCGGAACCAGAACTGGAACGAAACTCGGGGAAATGTAGCCCTTCAGTGTCGGTGCTCCTCACCAGCCTCTGAGATGCTAGCTTCTCCCCCTCCCCCACCCACCGCCTCCACCACACGCAGTCTCTCACACACGCATCCACAAACTCATGTACACACAGACATGCATACATATATCTACATGTAAACATACTCATATAGGTATTTACAAAAATATAAACATCTGGGAGGAATATTAAAGGATATCTTGTAAACTCATGACCTTGGGTGATTTAAATGAAATACAGAAAGAAGCAGCTTAATTGAAAAGGAGTATGTGTCAGCTGTCACCTTCCATTCCATCCTCTCATATGCGAGTTACTCTGGGGGTCTGTTCCCCACCTACTCATTACACAATATCAAAGGTTCATATTTCTACCGACCAAAACACAAATATGGGCACCAACAGCCCATATTTACTGAAAATTACTTGTCAGCATATAGATCAATAAAGATTATAAATTCAGGCTGTAAGTCAGATTCAGGAAGGACAGTTGCCAGAAAGCCACATTGCTTGGAATAATTTCTGAATTACGGGCACTGGATATTGCCACATCGATTTATTGATTAAAACAACAACAATAACCTACAAGCTTAAGTGGCATCTGAAATAAGGGAGTGATTTCTGGTGCTATTAATTGTGCAGGTAGATTTTAAAAATATAAAATTGCTACCACACATTTAATTATTTTTGTAGAAATTACCTTTAGGGTGCTTCTTGGGAATGCTCTAAGAACTGAAGTGATGCTCTTTTTTGAACTCAATTGATTTTTTTTTTTAATGAAGGCTCTATAATCAAACAATAAACTACAGTACCATTATCATATGTTAAAAATAATTCCTTAATATTCTAAAAATGTCCCAACTGTTTAATTATTTTGTTTGTTTATTTTTTTTCTTAAAGGCAAAAATAAGGGCCATACTTTAAGATTAATTTAACTGTCTTTTAATGCAGAGTTTATCACATCATCACTTTAATGTTTCTGAACTTTGTTGTTGTTGTGGGAGACTCGTATTATTTTTTCTGTAGCATTCCCCACATCCTGGGGTTTGCTGACTGCCTCCCACCAGCCTGATTTTCTTTCCCTGCACATCCTGAGATTTGGCAGTCCAGAGGATGGTCAGATTCCTTTTCAACGTTTGTGGCAACTGTGCTTTCTGAGGGGTGGTGTGCGTTCCCGTGTGGAGGCACATAAAGTCTCTGTCCTTTTGTCATATTGTCAAGCATTGATCGTCATTGCTTATGTCCTTTATTACATCTTGAAAAATGATGATACTCTAATTTTAAAATTTATCCTCTTCCTCAGAGAGAACAGTTCTTCACAGGAGGGACACCCCCATAGCCGGTCTGCCTACTTGGACGTTATTTCGAGGAGGCAGAATAAACACAAATTCTTTCCCTTTATTTACAAGATATTTGGTTATTTAGCTTATTAAAAGGCGACAAGTGAAATTTTTGCTTGTTTTTTTATCATCGTTCTGAATTCATGGATTTAAACATTTTTCACTTACTTGAACACATTGCAGTTGTCCTTGACATTGCTCAGATGACTCCATCTTTGGCTAGTGGGAGGCTATTCAAATTTGCTCCTGAGTCCCAAAGACATTATCTTTCTAGGCTTTGGTGACATTTTTATTTCTTTTATGATAAGATGATCCAGACATGTCTTATACATTTCCTCTCTCAGACCTGGATGCAAACTTTTCTCCAAGGAACCCTAGCAAATAGCAAAATGGTATTGAAAGACCACAATTAGGACAATAAAGAAACTGATTCCTATTGGATGGTCATTGATTCAAGATCTCCGTGGCAAGAAATAGGAAATATATGTATGAATGAGTATGTGTGTATGTTTTAAAAAAGAAAATACAGATTATGTTCAATTTATTCTGTTTGATGATAGTTTTGATTTTCAAATATTTCAGGAATTTACTTCTGTTTTATAATTATAGAGTATGTTTACATAAATTGAAAGTTCAAATATAAATAGGATACAGGCAAAGAAATTCAGCTCATATCTTTCTCACCTACATCCTATTCTCCACCCTATTCTCCACCTCCTCCATTGATAAGGTTTTTTAAACTCCATGACATAATCCTCGGAGATAACCTGCCACACAATCTATATAATTTCCTTCACATTCTAATGGTCATTCCCTAGAGCTGGTACTCATTCCAGCTCCATAGTCTTACACAGGATGGATGTTTTTCATTTTTTACTCAAATAGTGCACTCTTGATAGGTATTTGAATTATCTCCACTTTAAGTTCTTTTGTTGTTATTATTATTATAAATAGTGCTAAAATGAATAGCTCTAGCCAAATAATTTATTTTATAATATTACCATTCAGTGACTTCATTTTTTATAATCATAACTTTAAGTTAGGTAATTACTTCATTTAATAAAGAAAATTATTGGCCGGAAAATGAAACACTAAGAATATAACTTTATTTGATTGACCAATTGATTGATTGATCTAGGAAAATAATTGTAATGCATACTGATGGAAGAAATTAGGACAGAAGAGGGAGGTAACATCTTTTCAGATTTAACTTGTCAGCAGGTCAGTGACAAAGGCTGTGATAAAGCAGACCCCCGAGCCCCACATTGTGTCCTATAGACGTCTTCCGCAGGCTGACACATCTCTAACTCTCTGATACCATGCCTTGGCTTTCCTTATCTTCTCCTATTTTTTCTTTTCTTCACACTTTACTCCTCGCCCTTTTCTATCAATTGTTGTCCAGAACACAGCATTTATGAGAAAAATTAACGTTTAATAATTTCAGCCCTTGAGCTATAGAGTAAGGTGTCAATTTCACATTACTCAAGTTAACTTGGAGCACATTTAAGGGAATAATAATCTTCCAGGCACTCCCCTGCAGTGATGGGAAAAAATACATGTCTTCAATTCTTTGGAACTCACCTGTTGACCGTCCCTGTTCACCTGGCCCAGTCTAGGCATCCTCCTCCCTCACCCAGACAGCCAACTCCAGCTGCCTCCAAGAGCTGTCACGCTTACATACAGGTTTCATAGGGCTGTATGACTTCCCAATTTGCCTCAGAGAGTCCTTATTTGTCCCTTCCTGACATTTTAAATTATTTAGAGTGTCACCATTTCTCTTTGGAATTGCCTGTGAATAGACAGTTCATTTATCAGAGAGAGAGAGTGAAGGTGAGCTTTAAGCCAGAATCCAGGATCTGATTTTCATACTGTTAGAGTGCTCGTGTGGAAACGTGACATCATATGTGGAGCAGTAAGTCTTGCCTTCTGGCTATAGCAGCAGTTTATTTCTAGAGAATCACTAAAGGTAGGGTTTGTATCCAATTTAATTGTAAAAAGAAAAAAAAGAAAAAGCAGTCCATAGCTATCATTCAATGCTGATGTTTGTTGTTTTTCTCCTTCCAATAAGTGATCATTTATACATAATTTGTACTCTATGGGGATCCTGAGAAGATGGAGGGCTATAAGGTGAAGGTGGTCGGAAACGTTTTCACGTCTCATTCCCGTGTCTCCCTCCGCCTCACACCCGCTCCTGCAGATGCCCATGCCCCTCCCCTTCATTTCCTTACCTGGACCAAGGGGCCTTTGCGGGCCTCCGCCATGGCTTGGCTCAAACGTAAAGAGATATAAATAGCACCAATTTTGCTATCAAATCAGAGATCGCTTTGCTCGTCTCAATATTTCATGCATAATGCAGACATACTAGTATTTTTTTAGAGTCCAATGGCTTATTTTATTTATTTATTTTTCAAATTGCTTGTTGTTTACAAAGGGTCTAATGAAATGATTCTCAACCTTGACTGCATGTTGTCATAATTACCTGGGAAACGTTTCGATAACCCAGGAAACAAGACAGGCCAGTTCAATCAGAATCTCTGAGGGGAACAATATTTTGTAAAGCTCTTCAGAGGATTCCAAAGTCTAACTGAGAGGAGAGCCATTGAAAAATGCATTTCTCCAATAGTCAGATATTTGCAATTGAGAATTATCACTTAGCAAGAAAGCTGTGGCTAATAAGGAAGCTTGTCATGACCCTGAACAGAAAAAGGTTTGTAATCAGTGCCATTAACCAATCTATTGTTTATAATTTAAAAATACATAAGGGAAAATACTGTTTTGAAGAATAAATATAAAGTGCTTCTACATTCTACTTTTTAAAAAAGAGTTAAGTGCTAATATTTAAACTACCTTTCCATGATACAGAATAAACCCCCTAGAAATAATATTCAGCTTACCCAAAGAATTTGACTAGTGTAGCATTCATAACAGTTATCCTCCAAATCTATTTCGACTCCTCTATTCCATTTTATAAAGTTTTACTTTTATCCCCTTACAAACTTCTTTAATGGAAATTGCCCATATGCCATACGATGCATGGTTGACTTATTTTACATTTGCTTAACAGCCTTATTCCATGATTTAAGGGGACTCTTGAAAGGGCAAAACAGTCAAACAATATCTTAATAACATGATGATTTTAAAAGGGCACTCAAAGGCAAAATGTGGATATGACATTTTAACATTGATTAGTAACATGAGTATAATGCAGATATTCCATCTAAAATCTAAATTCAGCACATCAATTTTGTTAGTGACATACACAGATTTTTTAAGCAAATGGTAAGATTTCACATTTAATAAAGAAAATGATCTTTTTCACACATGAAGAATAACGTAGCATTTGTGTATATTTATATGCATGTTAGAGTTTGAAAAGTCAAGTTACTTTCAATTCACATCATGAAAATATTAAAATTTTTATATTTTTAATTTGTAAGAGGTGATAGCAGCTGCTTCATTATGCATTGTATGTGTTCAGGGACTTAACTCATGTGCCTGGGAGCATATGCTATTTGGAAAACATTTTAGTAAACATTTGGATGTTGTCATACTTAGAACTCTGGGGAGAAAATGCACTCTATTGTTTTAATTATATTTAGCATATAGCTTATGTTATTATATTTCCTTTGAGTCATATTGATATATGACTATTATATATAAATGAATAATGGATGTATATGTGGATATATACATATCTATATGTATACATTTACACTCATATTAAAATCCTTAATGAAAATACAGCAAATATGTTTACTGTAATAGTTATACCCAATTCTTATTTCCTTTAAGATAGTAATGATTTAATCAACTGTTGGAATGGACTTAATTGACATATTCTGGTTTATACATATAGATTTATTTTAGTTACAATTAAAAAAAAACATGATTCTTGAAATACCACTAACATAGATAAAATGCAATTTGTTGCTTTTGAAGATCTGCTTTTATACCAGATGTGCCTGTGTTCCATTATTTTTAACAATATTCTATATTCTAGACTTCTGCAATACCTGAAATTGAATTTAAGTAATTGGTATGTGTTCAGTTTCTATAAAGTTCGCATATTCTGTAATGCATTAACAAGCAAAATATTCCTAAAATCTCATTCATGTTATGGACAGAGGCAAGCATGACACACAGGGTTTGGTGGCCCTTGTTAGAAACAAGCCACGAAGGGGAGAGACTCTCAACAAAACCTCTCCCTGGAGCAGAGCAAATGCTCAGGACCTCAGCTGCATCATCAAAAGGGGGTCCAGTGCAGCGGGCGGAACATCAGACCCCAAACTGCCACTCACTCCATGAGTGCTGGGCAGCACAACGTGAGATCGTTGGTGCTTTCATGGGAAGGCGGTGGGAACAATGAGGATTCCAGGGAAGATCCCTGAAGGAGTGTCAGCAGCACAGAACTTCCCCAGATGATGAGAAGGCAGCAGCCAAAAAAGAGTGTGGAGCAAGACAGAGTGACTTGGATTTGGAATAACAGGAGAATAAAACTAGCAAAATTAAGGAGCAACTACTAGAACTGGACCAGTAAGTAAGGATGATACATCAGGTATAAGGAAAAAATTTAATTAAAGCAAGGGACCTGGCTTAGGGTCAGACTCACTGGACCATCAATTATTGGTGAGCACTTTCATTCCTACATATTTCTTGACTCAGAACAAGATTTGGTCCAGATACACTGGGCAGAGCTTTCAGGGTGTAAGGGGCAAAGTTCAAGTGGTCTGGGATGGAAAAGAAGAGAGATACCAAGGTTGTAAACCAGGCAGCATTTCATTCGGATACCAGAATTCAAGAAATACAGACGTGATTCAACAACTCGCTAGCGCCCTTCTGCAGAGTAAAGTGCCTCCAGGGTTTGGTTCTATAGGCTTCCTGTAGCAGCCTGTGTGGGCACCATAACTCTCAGAGATGTGTACATCACACCTGTAGCACACGGAAATAACTTCCAACGTTTCGCTCTAAATGGGCCGTCGAGGAATTTTAGGTGCATAAAGTTTCTTGATGGAGTATTATCACATATATCAAGACAAGATATAAAGAACTCACACGCTCACTTTTATTTTGTCTAGGCAGCCTGGGGGCAATGTATTTTCTGCAGATTCAAGTACACACTACCTATCCTCCAAACATGAATTACAACAAACTATAAACATTAGAATATCTAAAGTTTTTCTCTCCATTGGCACGATGGCAAGTTTGAATTATTGCACATCCCCAGAATTTATTTTATTTTCTCTTGTGTTTTACTTGAGAAAATGTGCATTTGTAGGGCAGTAAAGAATGGTATGTAAAATTAAGTAATACATTTATAATGAGACATTTAGAATCTTAAGGAAAATGTCCTCACTCTTAATGCCAAATATAAGTTGTGTGTGTGCATGTATGTATATAATGAAATTGTATGTTTTGACCTATGGAATTCAAAGGGAAAGCAGTATAATCAGGCTAGATAAGACTGGTTTCCATTTCTAAGAAAATATAAAACTCAATAAATGCAAAATTTTGAACAGTGATATAACAAATGTTATAATTTTTCCCCAAGTGTAGTCATTAAAGTTTTAATTATTGCAGAAAAATAGTTTTGTAAACCTCTCTTTCCCAACTTAAATTTTTCATAAAAGTGCAAATAAAACTTCATAGCTTTCACCACATAACACAACTTTCCCAGCTTTTAACAGCCTAATCATTCTTTTGTTGTTTCAAACAAAAAACCTTCTTCCATTTGAACCAGATTGTTTTAAATGCTTCTTCTTCAAAATTAAGTTTTATCTTTAAGAGAAGGTGCAGTTTTTATTACCATTTACTGAGTAACAAAAGAGGAGGCTTTCTTTTAACCTCTTTGTAGTTAAAATAAAGAACAGACTTCTGCTATTTAGGACACAAAAGAAAAGTCATACATTATCACCTCATTCTGGCCCAACATAAACTTGTTAATAACTGCAGTTTATGAATATTTATCATGAGGCAAAGTACTTAAAGGGACAGTACAGCTTTGATTTTCAGGTAGCATTTTTAGTTACTGATTAATTTGACTGTGTGAGTCTTTAAAAATATAGGCTTGCCTGAATTTGTCAGGTCTTTTGTAAATCTTTCCCTCCTTTCATTTCAAAATACCTTAACAAATCTTTAGTGAAAATTACTCAAAACTCTTTCTGCAGACAGAGCTGTGGTCCAAAGCATTTTCAGGATGCAAAATTAGGAGTCCTTGAAGACAGTTGAAATAACTATTATTATCTGATCAGGGTTCCTTAACTGAAAATATTAGAAGACCAAATACAGGCCTTTGAAATATGATACAGTCTTAAAAGATGTGGCATGCTATTATAAAGTGAAATAAATTTCTACATTCCAGAATCTCAGTTCCTTCCAGGTGTTCATTTGAGTCCTCAGCCACTTTTCTACTTTTTCACATTTCATTTCTAGTGCTTTCCTGTGTGTGATCTATTTTCCTGAGAAAGCTTTTCTGAGTTGAAAGCCTCAGAACTCTTAAGTTCAGATGAATGATAATGAGTGTTGTCAGAGGCAGTAAAATTGAGTCCTTGGTTCTGGCCGTTGAGCCCAGAGCTGCAGGAGTTAATTGTGTGAATGGTAATGAGACCAGGGAGGCAGCAGATGCTCGCGTGCCTTTACAATCCAAATCCCACCGACCAATTCCCCCCACAGAAACTTTGAGGGACATCTTGGCACCCTGGAGATGGAAAGAGATCCAGCCATAGCCACATGCCACCTGCTAGACCCATTGTTAAAAAAAAAAAAAGCCCATTACAATAACAAAGTTGTTTGCTGTCTTTTGCAATGACTTTATGGCACTGGTTTTACCATACTTAGAGGACTGGAAGGAAAAGAGGAAAAGGAACATCTGATTCCTTATAGAGACACATTTGTACCCAAAACAGTTCATGACTTACATGGAAACACTGGCGTTCAGTATATGATGCATATTCTTCTGGTAAACCGCGCCTGCCTTTCTTCTTGTAACTCCTTCCCGGCTGTTTATTCTACATCAGATTCACAAGGCCACCTGGTTTTTGATGACATTAAGAAAAGGGGCCATTTTTATCCCTATAGAAAAATCAAAAGAGGAAAAGGTTAGAATGTAGAATTGTAATGAATATTCATTTCTTAATAAAAATAAAACGCCTTGACCTTTTGAACAGTCTTAGCCAAAACAATGTGTTTTTATCAAGTTAATCACTCACTGATCATTTAGTTATTAAAATTTGTTAAATACCTAAGACTGGGAAGGTCAGAATGGCTGTTTTAGGACAATGAAGGATCTGAACGGAGGCAACCAAACTCAGAAGTGACTCTCACATACTGGGCACTTCAGGTATGTGTGGCAGTGTTTGCCTCATGGCTACTTGGGAGTCCCTCGGATGACCGAAAAATGATATGATTGTGACAAACTCTATTACAGGTCAGTTACTTTCACTCTTGAGGATGTATGCACCTGCTTTGCTGAAAACTTGCTATTATGTTCCTGGTAGGAAAAAGAGGACCTATATCTAACATTGGAAAACAAGGTCTAGTTCAACGGCGACTGCAGATGGGGAAGACTGTCACGTTTTGCTTCCCTAGGAGGGAAGCTCCTTGTCTCTCGGGATGTCAAACAAAAACTGCTGAAGTTCTCACTTTAGTTTAGCTGGTCGACCCTCATGATTATAAAAGCAGTTAGTTAGGCTGGAATTTCCGAATACACTACAGACAACCTTGATGATCTTGCATTAATAATACAGATTTTCGATTGAAATATTTACATGCTTTGTAAGTTTATATCATTATTATAAGTTCAGGTTTTGGCTGAATCAGCTCTACGGTGCTTGATTATACTGTCTGTAAAGACACAAGATCCTGCAGTAAATAAAAAACTGTGTTCTTTTCATAATAATAAAATATGTGCTTTTGACGTCCTGAGAAGTCAGATATGGACGCATGTGGGAGCAATATGTAAATGCCAGGCAAGCTGTTTATACTGGGATACACTCCTGCATAATAATCATAATCCCATTCCAGCAGAAACCTTTCGAATTTTAAACCTTGCGGAGTTACAGCAAAAGAGAAAGAACCACAGCAAATGGTGTAGTTGCTGATTGTGAAAATACTCAAATATGTTAGTTTTTCATTTTTTTTAAAATCAGGGATTTCTATGGCTTTAGCACTATCCAGCAAAATCAGTTTTAAACAATTTTACTGTGTTTTGGTTAACTGCCCTGGATAAAAATTAGGAGGTGAGATTTGCTTTTTCATATTCCCAGTGCTGAAAGAACACCTTAAAACAGAAATGCATAGCCCTTTTGTCTAAGAAAATTTGTATTGGAGGTTGTAGAGAAAGCGAACATTGTTTTTTTATTTTATTAAGTTCATGTTAGAAATTCTTTGCAGACTTAATGATATTGCAGACTAGATATGCATCTAAAATTTAAAGAAAAATTTCTCTTGTTATTTATTTGGATGATTAAATTCAGTGCTTCAACTGCACAAGAAAAAGCACATTTGGTTGCCTTAAATTATATTACTTTCTTTGCCAGAAATGTTAGTGTCTTTCATTTAGCCTCACAACAGAAAGCAGAGTTTCTAGAAAAGTGTCAAAATGAATAATACACTCTTGAGTACTCAATGTTAGCAGGATATCCAGGTGCACTTTTTATGTCTTCTTCCCAAATTGAGGATTCAATACTTTATACAAAAAAAAAAAATTTGTGGAGAGTGACTTATTGCTGGGAAGGCTGGCGATGGTATGAACAATGTTGCAACATCAAAGAGTTGTCGAGTGGGAAGTGGGTATCTTTGATCTCAAGTCAGTATCTCTTGCACTGCATTATGTTACTCCCTGTGTCAGTCCCTGGTTAGCGTTTGCTCAAACGCTGAACTGTTCCTAATTATAGCATAAATAAGGATCTGGATGTCTATTCTCTGCATCACAGCTTCCTAGACTTTCTATTAACACCTTATAATCTACAAATGACTCAACCGTGCTTCCTTCTGGATGGGCCTGGCCTCAGAGAAGTATCACACAGTAGGGGAAGATGTCCTTAGGGATCTGGGGTACTTAGAATCAGAAAAATAATACCTTTACTTTGATATGCTCTACTTTCCCCAGATCTGCCCGAGAATCATTTCAGTTAATCCTGTGGCTTTGGCAGTGTTTAAGGATAATATCTACAGGACAAAGCAGTGATGACTTTGTGTTGCATGGGATGCAATATATATACATATATATATTTTTTCCATGACACAATTTCACCTTGACGTGTCCTGGTATCTGTCCCTGAAATTTCATAATTTCAAAAAAAAGAGAGAATTCAAAAATGGGACAAACTTTTTCATTTAATGTCTAAGAAACAAGTAGTTCTTTCTATATAAGAAGTAGATTTTAGAGGTATATACAAATTCAATATCAACTATATATCAGCCATGTGAAAATTTATTTACATTTTGTGAATCTGTTTCTTTTTCGCAAAATGGCTCTAGGATTAGTGTGGCAGACGGCATGCGCTCTGCACTTGACATTCCTGCTCCTCTCCACTTTGTTAACAGGGCCCCTGGTTTTCGCACTCTGTATGAAGCTAAGGCACTGTTCTGGTAACAGAGGGGCAAAACTGCATTAGCCTAGGCCGGTCAGGACAATTCTACTGTCCTTGCTAGAGACTGAGGAATGGTCATGTGACACAAACCTAACCAATGAGCTTCCAGTGAGTATCCGTGGTTGGCTCTGAGAACATTTCTTTTTTTTCTTGGATGAGGAACCCATGCAAGAAATTGAAGGTAGCGCATTGAAGAGGGAAGAGCAGGAGGATGGGAGAAACCTGGTTTAGGGTGGCATTACAGAGTGACTTACTTATTCATGTAGTGTCAGACATGTCCTATCTCTGCATGTCTGGTGTCTTGAGATAATAAACTCCTTCATGTTGATGTGGCCTGAGTTCCCTGACTTGTATCACACATGTTTCTAGTCATTATAAACATTTCATTATTAATGTTTTAATAAGAATTAAATGAGAAAATATATATAAATCACTTAGCACTTAATGGCTTTCAGTTAACTATTATCTTTATTTTTATTGTGTTCCAAAACCTTAACATTTCATTTCTATATGAGATGTTACTACTTTAGGTAGTATTTTTTTTTTTATGAGTAACTCAATCTAAATGTAAAACTCTTAAATATTCCATGTCTGTCACATTTTGGAGTAGATATCTGCTACAATGTTTTACTTCTCTGGGGGCAGGTATTTTCTAAAATCCTTTCCTGTTTAATGAGAATTTTTTGGAAGTTAAATACCTGTGGCTAGAGAATATTGGCTATAATTGATTATTATAACTAAATTAACTTATCTAAATTTAAAATAAATACTAGGTAATAAAGAGGCACAATATGTCCTAAATGGTAGCCCGCTAAGTGCCTTATAGAGAGTAGACATTATTTTCAATAAAGGTAGGTCTAGCAACTTTCCTCACTTTTGTTTCAACTGAAAAATTTTCTATATAATTAATATACATTTACCAAGTAAAAAGTATGTAAACTGTTTAATTCCTTTTTAGGTTGGTAAAGGAGTGGGAAATATATACATTTCCAGAGACCAGCTATATAGCTACATATATATATGTTTTAGTAATCATATATATATATGATTTAGTAATCATTTATTATATATATCATATCATATAAATCATATATACATATATGATTTAGTAAACATATATATGTTTTAGTAATCATTTATTTACTTTATTTTATGAAATTTTAATTATTCTTGATAAAACTTATTATTTGACAGAACATCTTGAACCTTTTATTTTCATTGTAAAATTAAGCATCCTACAATTTGGTAACATTGCTCCTACTGGTCTACAAATCCTGGATACTGTTCTTCATTGAATGTGTTTCATCTAGTGGACAGTAACTGTGAAGTGAATAATTTCCTACAAATTCTAAGTAAACGAGCCTGGACACTGAAGTTGTGATTAATCTAACTGTATTTACTGATAGTAAGTTCTTTGTGCATAATTGATGTTAATTCAATAGACATTTATTTAAGCTTAACATACCATATTAAAACTTCCTTTCAAAAAGTTTTAATATAATCTAAACTATCCTCAAATCGCATTGATTTGATTTTCATTAGTTAAGTGAAGGCTCATACTTCAAAGTCATGTTAGATTTCCTTTGTACTTTCAGAAATGTTCTCTTAAGAGCACAGACCAGTTTATGTATTACTGGGATGCTCCTGGTTGGAAAAAAATGGTTGAATAAATTAAATATTGGTAAGGAGCATCCAGAAATATTGTACATAAAATGGGTTTTAACATGCACACAAAAGATCTGAGCATCAGACTTGAACAATAGACTTTTTGTCACACTTCAATTTCTTTTCTAAATCCCAGCTAGAAATAGTTAAGGACAGATGGACAATGAACAGGAGATGTGCTTTACCCACCACTGAAAGAAATATTGGCACCAAGAAAACATAAAGTAAACTTGTCATTCATATTTACTGGACAGATGCCAAACACTCAACTGGATATTCCTAAGCATACACATATGTACAAATATACGTACACATAATGACTATGGGGATATTTTTTTGCCTGCAGAAAAAGCTCTTCTAGAAGAATTACATCCCTTCCCGAGAAGTACTCCCCCCCCTAATGAAAACTGTACTGCCTCAATGGATGAGGAGGATAGGGAGGTAACTGATATAAAACTCTGGATGCAGAGAGAAGCTTAATTTCTCTCCCTCTCTACGAATTTAACTAGAGAAGTTTTCTTATATCAATTCTACTTATACTCTTGCATGAATGGTATCTAAGACCTGGCCCTTTCTATGATAGTCTTCACCACGCGTCAATTGTCTAAACTTCCCTGTTGGTCAGAATCTCACACACACACACAGGATGTGAGTACCCTCATGTTAGGATTTCTACCACTTCAGGCAACAGATTACTCTGCATAGCAATGCGTCTGGGACTTTAATGGACCTAGCAATGAGCCAAGGATCTTATTAAAATGCAGAATCTGCTTGAGTAGGTCTGGGGTGCTGTCTGAGAGTTTGCATTTCTAACAAGTTTCTATGTAACGCCCACACTGGACCGCAAACTGCAGCAATGCTTTGAACTAAGAGCTGAGACTCAACTCAACTCGTGGCCTTACCACCCCTCCGCAGTAACTTTTGGAACACAATTTGTAGGCTTAGTTTTCTGCATCAGGATCCTCCCCGCGGGGAAGGAATCTAAGTGACTCTGTAGTAGTTCAGGTGACTGATGCTGAGAACCACCTTGCTGCCATCCCACTTAACTTCGTGATCTGGTCTCAGATTTTGACTAGGTTCCCAGTGCGTGCCCATTTTTGGGACACTGGATCTCAGGTGCCTACCTTATCCTTTGCATTTCAATCTCTTGTCCCATAATCTGCCTGGCTCGAAAGGCCTGATGGCCTAAAATGCAAAACAGCTCACCTGCCTGCCTTGCATGGGGACTCAACTTGATTGCCTCTTTCCAGAAACAAAGTCACCAGCTGGAACTTGGTGTACTACCTTTGGCAGGACATCCCAATTACTGACTGACCCAGCCCCTGTCACTGTATTTCATGGACCTCAGGCCTTCTTGGACCCAGAGATACTTCCCCCGGCCCCTGCACAACTGTGCCCCCAGGTGTGTGTCTTCCTGTGAGCATTTGTCCCATCCGGTTTAGATGAGAATCCTACTAAAGGCTATTTCTATTCTACGAGTCTAAGGGCAGCTTAAGATCCATTCTAATTTGCCAGCCCTTGATCTTATGTCGATAATGTTGTTCCAATAAAGGGTTCATGTTTTTCAGTGATTTTCCATTATTATTTTCTTGAATAGATTAGTAAGTGGAATACAGGGAGAACAACATAAAGAAATGTAATGTGATTGATAAAAGGTCTAATAGTGTTTTTTTAAGTGAAAATCTTATTTGAAAAGTTGTATCTTTTCTCATCATTGCCAAGACATTATATCCAGCTATATCCTTTTTCTTCCCAGTATAGTATGACATGGTATTAAAAAAATTATCTCACACTATTTGAGAGCAGGCAAATATTAGATGTGTATCCTACACCAAATGTAAGATGATGAAGCACCTGGTAGGCTTCCTTTAACTGTACTATTAGATGTCTTCTGATGGTTTAGAGTCTGGAGGTATACTTAGGTAGGGCTGATAAATCTTTCAAAATTTTCTTCAGCGAGCCAGCAAGTTTTCGGGATCATCATAGATCAGTGCTATTAGTTTTGTCTAATATGTTTCAGAGGTGACCTTCATAAATCAAGATAGGAAAGAGCTTCATATTCACAACATAAAATTATGTAAGTATCTAAACCAAAAGTTTGAAAGGCAAAAAAGGACTGTGAATGTAATCCTTCCTTTTTTTCTTCAATGGATGGTAGGAGAGCACAGACACACAGAGGCCAAGGACAGGAAACTAACCTTTGTTGTACGTTTGCTGGGGGCCAGCCTCTACGCAAAGCCCCCAGTTACAGGCAAACCTCATTTTATCAGTTGGCTTTCTTGTGCTTTGCATATATTACATATTACAACAAATGGAAGGTTCAGGGCAACCGTGTGTTCAGTAAGACTATTAGCACCATTTTTCAACAGGCTCAGAGGATGGTTAGCGTTGTATAGTAATACATTCTTTTTAAATTAAGGTATGTACATTTTTTAGACATAATACTTTTGAACACTTAATAGACTATGGTGTAGTGTAAATGTAACTTTTATAGACGCTGGGAAACCACACAATTTGCGTGACTCATTTTATTGCGATATGCACATTATTGTGGTTGTCTGGAACTGAACACTCTTTATTTCTGAGGTATGCCTGTATTTAAATCTTACAAGAATTTGTAGAAGTGAATTATTATTATTCCGGGAGGATTTGACCAACTCAGACAAGTCAAATAATTTGTTCAATTACGCAGCTACCAACTGGTGGTACCTGCTTTCACATGTGTGTTAGACTCATATAAAAAGTCAAGCTTTTTATCTTAAACAGTTCCAGAGTGTTGGGATTCCTTACCTTTATCAACTTTTGTCTGGTAAAACTTTGGCTCTTATCTAATTTCCCAAGATGCATAGTGATACTTTAGGCTCCTTGGGGACATGTGGTGGCAAGCAGGACTGTGAGTTCCTCCTAGGAGGCATTTCACAACAAATACCCTGAAGACGGAGTATAATGTGATGTGAATCTACAAGAAGACGGTGGCGTCCCATTATTTTCACAATGATGGGAAAGATAGGCCATGGTCAGAAGGAAGTGAATATTTATTCTTCTACTTGCTTATCTTTCATGTGTTCTAATAAAATACAAATTAATAACTAAGAATTTTAAAACAAAATCCACATCTGTTTAAAAAAAAATGAGTGGCTTCCATTGTATATTCCATTACCAAAAAAGATACTACTCTTTACATCCTGGGGAGACATTTGCACTTTGTGATAATGTCTTACATTTTTCCTTCCTCTTTAGTAGGAAGAAAAACATTAAAGGTTTAGAATTATAAAGACTCATTTTCTTTAAAACAAAAGTAATCAAAATAAATGGCCTAATAAAAGTGTCATTAGAGGTGACAGGATGCATTGCAAATGCCAGCTGGTATCTTTTCTTTAGGTTTAGCAATTGTCAGCCAATTTAGGCTAAAGTGGTAAAAGGAGCCTTGTGGATTTAAAAACAAAACAAAACAAAACAGAATGGAATTAGCCAAGACTCTCCTCTAGGAGCTTAGTGGTGCCTAATGTCACCCAGTTTGCCACAGTCCTCAAAAGGTGGAACCATTGCCACGTCATAGGTGGCAGAACTTCAAGGACTCAACTCTCTGTCACTGGATATCTGAGAAGTTGTTTTAGAGGGTCTACCACTTCTCCATGGCTTCATAAAATTCCAGAAGAAGGAGTAAGTTCCATCAAATCACTATTAGATGACAATGTAGAGGAGTTTATCAGTCTTTCTTCCCTAATAGAAACCCCTTCACAAATGGCAGAAGATATGGGAGAAAGTTTTTTCAGAATTTTCTTTTCGGGGCTACCAAAGAAGGATATTTTGAATTGCTGGAACTAATCAAAAATGCAAAGGAAATAATTATTTTCTATTCTGCACTTTTTGAAAACAAGTTTGAAAAACAAAGTAATGGTAAATACCAAGGACAAATCAGAAGCACTCTACTATCTGGTAGGCATACATACTTTTTCAGGCAGAGATTGGCAAGGTAAAAATGAAATGATATTTGATGAAGATGATATCGTGAGTGAAAAATGCCATCCTCTGTGAAAATATTTCAAACTCTTCAAAGACTTACTCATAGAGAAAAAACATGCTTTTGGACTATATATCAACTTACAATCTATTTTAAATATTTCAGTGAGTTCATTGGAAGCTCTGCCACATTGATTAGTTCTTTTCAAGTTCACTGTCAGAAGTACAAGATTTTAAAAAATTATTTTTATGTTTTAGCATTAGGGAAAATGCCCTCTGCATGAAGGTAATCAAGTCCATTTTGGGGGAGTAGTCTTATCAAATCCACAAAGAAAAGTCTCCTAGAACACATGGAATTAGATTACCTTTGAAGTCTCACCCCAACTTTGAATAGTCACTAATTCCTTTCTTTGCTCTTTTGGCATTTGCAAAGGGGTTCACTAAAGCCTGAATTGATATAATTATTGGCTCAGATTGTTCGAGATCTAGGCCAGATGGCTATGGGTTTCTAAAGTCCCAGTTGCTTGTGGTACTTTCCCTAGTTTGCCTATAGGGTTTGGGGATCAGCAATTTGAAAGGGCTACAAACTTGCAAAACAGAGTCATTCATGGGGCAGAATGTTCATCAGCGTGACCCAGTACTAAATACATTCATTATAGGCATTTCCATTCTGCACAATTTGCCACACAGCACTGGTTTCTGGAGGGGGAAAAAAGACAATGGCTTATAAAATGCCTTTGAATGCCTAAAAAGAAGGAGAGTTCATGCTGAGAGTCCTCTGCCTTCTTTTTTGGAAAGAACCTTCTTAGTGACTTTAGTTGAGCTCTGGTGAGAGTAAGCAAAGTGGAAAAATCAGAAAATTGCTTTTTTTATATGTTTCTGGGGGGCAAAATAGAGAGTAGGAGAAAATAAATGGAAAAAAGTGACAGTGAGATTATGTGAACAGCAGATATGCAAGTGGCTGAAGACAGCTGAGGAATAATGCAAGAGGTATAAAAAAAAAAAGAAGCAGCGAGAATAGAGCCGCAATGATAAACTTAAAAGGAATTGCAGAGCAGAAAGAACATCATACATAATCATATTTTCAAATAAGAATAGCATATCGGTTCCTGTGACCTGGATAGAACACCACCTCCCGTGGTATTTCCTAGCATTTTGATGCACACAAAACGCAGTTTTCAGCTCAGGCATTTTATTCTTCAATGTAAACAAGCTTTGGGTTTTTAAAATACATATCTGGGAAGTGTCTTCATAAATAATACATATATTATAACAACTTGTCTTGCAAACTATTGAGCTCATGTCCCCCCAATATTCACTGTGAAGACCCACTATGGATATATAGTACCTTTTGGTAGAAATTGGCATGCTAAAGCATGAACTGTTCTTTCCCCCAAGATAAATAGGATTTTTTTTTTTCTCAGTCCAGGACAAAGAAATATCATAGCCAATTTTGCCCAAACTCAAGGAAAGAAGTGATGTAAGGTACAGTATATTGTTAATTAGTTTGAAATCCTCAGGTGTTCCTCTAAATCTTGCTAATGAAGAGAAATCAAGAGTAAAATATAACCCCTTTCTTATCTTCAAAGAATAAAGATGAAAGAAAAAGAGAAGGAAACATCTTCACTGGTTCTGCTTCTTGAAACACAGCCCCAAGAAAATGTGCTTGTGCTCAAGGAAGGAGAAAGACCGCATATTTACCGAGGGGGAGGGGAAGGAGGCAGGCTGAGAAGCATAATTAGAAGCAAGTTTTCAAATTTTATTAAATCCCTCCACCAACAACATGCACTTAGAATATTTTAAGTTAAACCAGTACTTAAAGACCATGAAACACAAGATGATTACGTGTTTGTGGAAGTAGAAAGGGCAATTAAGAAAACCAGAACAATTTAAAATGCCATATAAATACAGGCGACCAGAAGTTGATTTAAAGTTTTTTCTTCTGTAATTTGTCTCCCCTTTGTCGTGGCACGCTCAGAGAAAGTGAATGCAGGGGGTGGGAGGGAGGGGCGGTGGGGAGGGGGAGGGGAGGCGCAGTCCTGGGGCTGCTTCCCACCCTCGGCTCTCTCCCGCGCCCCGGGCCCCCGCCTTCCTCCTCTGGGTCCCCCTCCTTCTCCCTCCCTCCTCTGTCGCCCGCCCTCCCTTTGGGGACTCCATCAGCTTTTGATTTGGAAGCACGCTGATTGGCTGGAAGCCGTTCAACACACGCCGGGCCAGAGCGCTTTGTCTGAGTTGAAGTGAAGTTGTACAGATTTTAGGCTGGAGTCAGCAATCACGGGTGTTTAGTCTGCAGCCGAGCAGAGAGAGGGAGCAAGAATCCCCAGGGAAGCATCCACCGCAGACCCCACCGGCACCCTGCCCTGGATGGATTCCGACGACAGGCTGGGGAAACCGCGGAGGTGACACGCAGATTCTGCCTGCAAAGCGGACAGACAGCCAGGCAAAGGCGAGGCGTGTAGGACTCCGTGCCGAAGATATCTGGGAGTCGTGACACGGTGTGTATAAAACAAAACTTTGCGAGCTGTTAATTGCTGCTGTGTTATTAAGAGGAGCTTTCAAGTTTCAAGTACCAAATGTAGCTTAGCTTTAAGTTGCCAAAGGAAGTTGGGGGAATTGCTTTGCTGTTTTAAGTTGCTTTGTGAGAGGAACCTCATAAGCCGACCGATGTACCAAACGAATGCTAAAATGCACTTTAGATTTGTTTTTGCACTCCTGATGGTATCTTTCAACTCCGAGGTATTGGGCAAGAATTTGAAATACAGGATTTATGAGGAGCAGCGGGTTGGATCAGTAATTGCAAGACTATCAGAGGATGTGGCTGATGTTTTAGTGAAGCTACCTTATCCGTCTACTGTGCGTTTTCGGGCCATGCAGAGGGGAAATTCTCCGCTCCTCGTAGTAAATGAGGAAAACGGGGAAATCAGCATAGGGGCGAAAATTGACCGGGAACAGCTGTGCCAGAAAAACTTGAACTGTTCCATAGAGTTTGATGTGATCACCCTGCCCACTGAGCATCTGCAGCTTTTCCATATTGAAGTTGAAGTGCTGGATATCAATGACAATGCTCCCCAGTTCTCAAGATCTCTCATTCCTATCGAGATCTCAGAGAGTGCAGCGGTTGGCACTCGTATCCCTCTGGACAGTGCATTTGACCCAGATGTTGGGGAAAATTCCCTCCACACGTACTCTCTCTCGGCCAATGATTTTTTTAATATTGAGGTTCGGACCAGGACTGATGGAGCCAAGTATGCAGAACTCATAGTGGTCAGAGAGCTGGACCGGGAGCTGAAGTCAAGCTACGAGCTTCAGCTCACTGCCTCAGACATGGGGGTGCCTCAGAGGTCTGGCTCATCCTTGCTGAAAATCAGCATTTCCGACTCCAATGACAACAGCCCAGCTTTTGAGCAGCAGTCTTATATAATACAACTCTTAGAAAACTCCCCTGTTGGCACTTTGCTCCTGGATCTAAATGCCACAGATCCAGATGAGGGCGCCAATGGGAAAATTGTGTATTCCTTCAGCAGTCATGTGTCTCCCAAAATTATAGAGACTTTTAAAATTGATTCAGAAAGAGGACATTTGACTCTTTTCAAACAAGTGGATTATGAAATCACTAAATCCTATGAGATTGATGTTCAGGCTCAAGATTTGGGTCCGAATTCAATCCCGGCTCATTGCAAAATTGTAATTAAGGTGGTGGACGTTAATGACAATAAACCTGAAATTAACATAAATCTCATGTCCCCTGGGAAAGAAGAAATATCTTATATTTTTGAAGGGGATCCGGTTGATTCATTTGTTGCTTTGGTCAGGGTTCAGGACAAGGACTCTGGGCTGAATGGAGAGATAGTTTGTAAGCTTCACGGACATGGTCACTTTAAACTTCAGCAGAGTTATGAAAACAATTATTTAATCCTGACGAATGCCACACTGGATAGAGAAAAAAGATCCGAATACAGTTTGACTGTGATTGCTGAGGACAAGGGGACACCCAGTCTCTCCACGGTAAAGCATTTTACTGTTCAAATCAATGACATAAATGACAATCCTCCCTACTTCCAGAGAAGTCGATATGAATTAGCAATCTCAGAGAATAACTCACCAGGGGCGTTTATCACTGCTGTTACAGCCACAGATCCTGATGATGGAGAAAATGGGCAAGTCACATATACTATTTTGGAGAGTTTTATCCTGGGAAGTTCCATAACTACATATGTTACCATTGACCCATCGAATGGACACATCTATGCCCTCAGAATCTTTGATCATGAAGAAGTGAGTCAGATAACTTTTGTGGTTGAAGCAAGAGATGGAGGAAGTCCAAAGCAACTTGTAAGCAATACCACAGTTGTGCTCACCATCATTGATGAAAATGACAATGTCCCTGTGGTCATAGGGCCTGCACTGCGCAATAATACTGCCGAAATCTCCATCCCCAAAGGGGCTGAAAGTGGCTTTCATGTCACGAGAATAAGGGCAATTGACAGAGACTCTGGTGTGAATGCTGAACTCAGCTGCTCCATAGTAGCAGGTAATGAGGATAATATCTTTATAATTGACCCACGATCATGTGACATCCATACCAACTTGAGCATGGAATCTGTTCCCACCACAGAATGGGAGCTTTCAGTTGTCATTCAGGACAAAGGCAATCCTCAGCTGCATACCAAAGTCCTCCTGAAGTGTGTGGTCTTTGACTATGCAGAGTCAGTGACCAGTACAGCAATGACCTCAGTAAGCCAAGAATCTTTGGATGTCTCCATGATTATAATCATTTCCTTAGGAGCAATTTGTGCAGTGTTGCTGGTTATTATGGTGCTGTTTGCAACTAGGTGTAACCGAGAAAAGAAAGACACAAGATCCTACAACTGCAGGGTGGCAGAGTCAACTTACCAGCACCACCCCAAAAGGCCATCCAGGCAGATCCACAAAGGGGACATTACGTTGGTGCCTACCATAAATGGCACTCTACCCATCAGATCTCATCACAGGTCGTCTCCATCTTCATCTCCCACCTTAGAAAGAGGGCAAATGGGCAGCCGGCAGAGTCACAACAGTCACCAGTCCCTCAACAGTTTGGTGACAATCTCATCGAACCACGTGCCAGAAAATTTCTCATTAGAACTCACCCATGCCACTCCTGCGGTTGAGGTAAGATCATACACTGCACCATTTCACTGACAAAGTAGATGTTCAGAAGTTGTGTTAAGGGTTAGTTCTGAAGTGTTTCCATTAGGAAGTAACAGTACTAACAATATGCAAAGTATGTAGGACGCAAGTTACATTATGTTTATGTAGCAAGTTTACAGACCTGAGCATACTGTTTTAAGTTTTCCTTAAAGATGTTACTTGTATGTACTATGTAAAATATTGAAAAATAAATGTAAAGCTCACAAAGGACTATCTGATTAGAATCCTCAGGCTTCCAAGATTAAGATACTGGAAGCCAAATATAAAGGGGTTTGCATTATTGTCATAGGTTTGGTCTGTACAAAAAAAAAAAAAAAAAAGAGAGGCCCAAACAAGCAAAACCCCGAGGCCTCCGGAACCCTATCTCAGTGCATGTTATTTGTTCAGCTTTGGAAAATTTCCTGACGTGATTTTTACTCCATGTGTTAGAATGTTGTATTTTAGATCATTTTCTATGTATTTTTATAACTGATCATTTTGAACTATAAAGTAAAGGCAATCAGCCTGTTATGTATAAAGGAGTCCCCTTTCAAAAAGGAAAGGGATCAGCTGTGTCAGATCATCCCAGTCTCTCTGGCACGTATTCAGTCGTATCGGTGGCTAGCTGCAGAGCCTGCCCCAGCTCAGCACATGGCAATCTTTGAAAGACAGAGCGCCCGCTCATTGTGTTTCCTTGCTGAAAGCTCGGGAGTATTATGGGGTGGGGGAGTTTGCTTCCAGGAATCAGTTCTGTCTATTTGGTTTCCAGCAGGTCTCCCAGCTTCTTTCAATGCTTCACCAGGGGCAATATCAGCCAAGGCCAAGTTTTCGAGGAAACAAATATTCTAGGAGCTATAGGTATGAATTACACTTGTGTTTGCCTATTAAGTTTCAAATAACATGGATGCTAAAGAATAAAGACTATACATGCATTCCTTGATTTATCTTTCTAGATATGCCCTTCAAGACATGGACAAATTTAGCTTGAAAGACAGTGGCCGTGGTGACAGTGAAGCAGGAGACAGTGATTATGATTTAGGGCGAGATTCTCCAATAGATAGGCTGCTGGGAGAAGGATTCAGCGACCTGTTTCTGACAGATGGAAGAATCCCGGCAGGTAAGGGGGTGGTGAGAGATGGGTCCTTATTTTTCAGATCTGTTACACCAGGGAAGTGAGCAATGCCTCCCCCCATGCTTATATCCTTTTTGCCCTTCGTACTAAGTCTGTAATCTGCACACTGTTAGCAATGGACATAGACTGAAACACTCTACAGTTGTTTTCTTACAATTCATATTAAGCAGTTGGTAGAGAAGGCGTAAGCACGAGAGCTTAACAAGCCAAGAAGAAAGGAGTGGGCAGAGGAGGAGGAAAAACCACATCACTTTCCCCTCTGCCTACCCCATCCAGTGCTGCCACAGGACGCTCTTGGGCAGCTCTGCATGTAATTACTGGGTGGCTGTTTTCACTCAGACAGCCTGTTTTGGTGCGTGGTGGTGAACTGGACTATAATTTGGAGGACACATTTCCTGTGATGGAGACCAACTCACAGAAGCAGTGATGAAAATATACTAGGAAATGGTATACTTTAATCACTAAAAATAGGAGAGAGAATACATCTTTGTAGGTGGTATGCAGAGAACATTTTTTGCCACCTTTCATTTTATGTCTGCACTGGAGTGGAAGAGAAACAGAGCCCAAGAGAGGAATTTATAAGTATACAGCTGGATGGAGGGGACCCTAGTAAGTTAGGAGGCACTTTTTCCTCAGAATCCCTTCTCTCTAATTGTACAAGACGAACTCCCTGAACCAACTGGGTACATAGTGACTGCATCGTTGAAGCAACCCTGTGGCTAAAGACTGTAATATTACATCAAGTCTCAGGAACACGTAAACGTTCCTTTGGCTACTTCTGTTTCTAAATTCTACTTTGTGTTGATCTAGTGACTGCCATTTGGTAAATGAAAGGCGGAAGAAGACTATGTTACCCGTCTGAGTTCATCAAACATCTGTTTTCTAAATACAGATCAGTAAGAGAGTTTTGGAACTAGACATGAGGGAGCTTCAGCGGGCCACAGAAATTCAGGAAAAATCAGTAAATGGAAACTCTAGCTCTCAGCAGTGGCGGAGTCTGGAGCCATGGCAGGAGTAACATCAGTCATTGCAGTCTCAGTGCTGGTGGCCAACGATGTCCCAGTGCCCAGTCCAGGCCCATGAGGCGTTCTGCACTTGCAGCCCGCCTAGCACCGGGTGCAATAATTAGTAGTGGGTGATAGGGACAGTAGTGAGATATATAGAAACTGGAGCTTATAAAGGTTTAAAAATGTGTCCGAAATCAGGCAATTTTTTCATGGCAGAGTCGCAATTTGGGCCAGTCCCCATACTCTTAAATACTCTTCTATCAAGAGTAATAATCTGAAGTAACAGGTGGTTGCATTTAAAAAAATATGGTGAGAGGCATATTTATTCTCTATTTTAAAGTCTTCCTACCCTCCATGAAACTATTAAATGCTGCTTATTTAACCGTTTTTACATTGATAGATACTGCATTTCTGGCAGGATGAATGTATGGGAAGGACTTATAGTTACACGAAGAGCTGTAATGTACACGAGAGGCTGGGCTTCCACAGTCATCCATGGTGTCTTTGTGTGTTCTGTGTTGTTTGGTTTTGTTTCTAAATCCATAGATTTCCTCAGCCAATTTAGAGAGAAAGCTCTGAAAATCTGCAGGATATATGTGGCTTCAGAATGCCTTTTGCTGAATTTGCTGAAAGAGAATAAGTTTTATTATTTTTACCCATGAAATGAGTGTGTATGTGTATGTATACATACGTGTGTGTGTGTGTGTGTGTGTGTATGAAATGGCTGAGTTTCTATTATTCTGTGACACTGACAGCACTCTAATTTTAACTACTGATCCCTAATTTTGAATAACCTGATTTCCCAAATTACATTATTGTGTAAAATAGAAAAGTCACTTAATGAGCATGATGTCAATATTTCATTATGTGTTTTTTTAATTATATGAAGTCTATTCATTGATATTTTAATTTAGCAGCATAGTTGAAAGAGAATAACTACCCCTACTTACATTGCCTTGCAATTTGTGGGCCTAAATATTGCCTAAAATCTTTTTAAATTCTGAAATTTAATTCTAATAGCTAATCATGGTCTAACTCTTAAGAAAAGATAAAGACTTCCCTTTCTTTCTCTCTTTCCTGCATCTTCTGTTACCACTAGATATGTCCCTGGCAGGAGAGTTCTCTGATGCTTGAGTTAAAAAATAAAATTAAACTAGATGTGAAAGAATAAAGACATCAGGGAAACAATGGGTAGGTACGAAGTCTAGATAACAGTGAGTCTTGTTTAGTAACTTTAGACCTCTTCCAAGTTACATTTCTTTTTAAAGTTAGAGGCTCCCTTTATATTATCATTACTAGTACCAATTAACAAATATACAGCCTTTAAGAAACAATTCCATGTTTACACAGTCATACTTAATCCAGATGGGTAGTGGGAGAGGTCGTTGTTGGTGTATGGTGGCCGTGTATGACAGCTGGTTGTGTGACAGCAGATGCGCTTCTGCCCAACTAGTTACCCGCCTCCCTGTGGGGTGTGCTGGAAAGGATTTTGCGGGCACAGAGCACCAGGATACCACCAATGATCCACAAAATACTTTACGTTTTACTCATGTTTGGCTAATAGAGAAAGAAATGTGCATATTGACTATCTACACAGACACAACCATCCTTTAATTATGACCATCATCCCGATGGCACTTCACCAGTTTTCTGGTTAATTCTTCACCCTGGCAGCTTCTGCCAGCACATTAGGGTATAAAAGTTATGCTTTGTTAACTTATATATCTCAGGAAATATCCCAAGTAGAGAAAAAATTAAGCCCACATTTGAATGCCATTAACAGAAACCCATGCCTTTTTCAAAAGCACGTATATTTTCAGGACTTAAGTGTCTTATTCCAACTGTTTTCTGCATTAAGCTGTGATCAGATATAGATTATGTTATGTTGCATTGCCTGCCAACAGGGTCATTCCTGGTCATTCGTCTATTAATTTCCCACAGACATAGCCTGCATTCTGAGCCGGAAAATCAGTACATTTTTGTCTGTTAGCTTGTGTTTGTCAACATAGTTTCCCCCTTACTCATTCACCTTTGAACTACACATATTCCTGCAAAATCTCCATTTTCCCAGGCTGTTAGCTGCTCCAGGGTGATTTACAACATAAAGGCTTTTTGAGTTTGTTTCTTGTGATGCTCCTTCCTGGTTGAGCTCATTCCACTTTTCATCAGTCTGCCCTCAGTGATGATTTAATTCAAACATTCCTCTTTAATTCTGAGTTCTCTTCATTCTCATGGCTGGTATCCTAGTTATGGTCTTTCTTCCATGGCTGGTTTTACTATGCGAGCATATGAATGGATGATATTCTCTCTCTAGCAACTCCTCCCTTTGCCAGATCTTTCATAGAGCTTGAACAACTTTTCGTAACATTTTAATGTACCCTTTTTTTTTTTTGGTTTAAAATCAATACCTGACATGTTGCCCAGCAACACCTGATGAAACCTATATATCTTGGAATTCTAAGGCCAATGATATCTACTCCTCGCTTATCAGTTCTCAATTTCGGCTTTCTTGTGTCTCCTGTGATAGACACGGCCACCTGTTTGTGTAACATACCAATTCTGCGCTCATGTGCTTTATGACCTTAAAAAGAAAAAAAAGGCTTCTCTTCACTTGGTCTGTCTAAATCCTATTCATTTCTCAAACCTTGTTTCTGGTTTCTCTTTAATGACTTCCACCTCCATATTCACTTTTTTTTTTTTCTTTCATTACACGCTCTCAGCATCATACAGTTGGCGCTCGAACTGGGCATTTATGGCCTCATTGGCTACCCTTGACTCAGAACTCAACCTGATACCATCTGAGGGCAGGGAGCTGTCAGAGCACTTCTGTGTATATGTGAGAGGCTTTTCTGAAACAACTGTTTGATCACTCATTAACTGCCAGCTTAGTAGAAGTTAGGCACACATTTTTCTTCTAATATTTCATGTTTGCTTCCTCCTCTACCTGTAAGTTCATAGAGTATGGTAACAGAATTGATTGTCTTGTAGTACAGAAGAGTTCTCTGTTTCCCTCGCACCCTCCCCTCCCCAGAGGATGGGAACCACATGGCAGTGCTTTCAAAGAGGAACAGAGGGATTAGTCACTTGTACCGTTTGCCAACAAATCCTATACACAGGATGTGGTATGGGACCTTTGTGGCAGTGAATTAGGCATGCACCAAATTAGGCGTGCACTGAAAATGTTGCAAATAGTTGAATTTCCAGGGGAAAGATTGCATATGTCAATGAAATGGAGAAATGCCCTCTTCTGTACCCCTGCCCTTCCATCTGCATTATTTTTTGCCACCCCTCTCTCCGTAAGTGTTTCCTTAGCAATTTTTCTTATTTTCTGAATTTTTAATTTTTTGTGTTAATTTATTATTTTAGAATTGAAGCCCCATTTATTTATTGTGAAATTATAAAATAGTATTCTCTGTTTAAAAAATCTCTATGACTAAAATTACTTTTGAATGTGAATTATCATTTGAATCACCCAGATTGTATTTTTGGTTACATGTTCATTATATTCAGGGCTCTAGAAATTTGGTCATGTTCAGGATTCTTAGAAGCCTATGTAATTAATTTTTTCCTTTTTTTCTCCCCTTTGTCATTAAACATTAAAATAAAAGAATCAATCAAACAATTAAGTCTTTCCCACAGAGTTAAAGGCCAGAAAATAGATGAAAAGTATCATCAGTCCTGTTACCCTTCCTTGTAACAGCATGTGAGTAAGACATCATAGACAGGTCTCCTGTCCATTTTCAGAGATTCAGGGAATTAAGAAAAAGTTATTTACTACTTTGATAGTTATTTCACTGCTTAGAAAACCTAATTGCCATTAAAGTATTCCAGTTACTTTCAAGTCCTTTTGGTTTTGTCCACACCAATTGGTGAACAACAGGTGGTATTTCCAAGTTGTAAGAATGCACGAAGTCAGCACATGTAAACATACTTTCACTCTTAAATAATCCTTCCTCACTTAGACTTAACCTTTCCTCATAGTGAAATGACACAAAGATTCTCAGTATTCATCCTCTTTCTCCTACCCTACAGTGACTCCTATGGAATCAGTATTCACACTGTCTCTGTATTTTCTCTACTTTGTAGTTTTAGCTTTTCTAGAATCAGTCTTCTGGATCAAGATCCATAAGTGGGATTGCTGGATCATATGGCAATTCTATTCCTAGTTTTTTGAGGAAACTTTGTACTGCTTTCCATAGTGGCTTCACTCTTTTTGCATTTCCAATGCAGTGTAGGAAGGTTCGATTTCTCCTCATCCTTACCAACCCTTATTATTATTATTTTTTTTAATAACAGCCATCCTGACAGATTTGAGATGATATCTCATTGTGGCTTTGAGTTGCATTTCCATGATGATTAGATATGCAGTGAATGCGTATTTTCTGCTGACACTTTACCTAGTGTTAAGGATACAGTAGCAAACACAATAGACAACTTGCTTCCTCTGACAAGGGATTTGGCATGTTTGAGAGTCATTCTTTTTAGCCATAATTTCATAGAAAATCTTTTTTTGCATTTAATTATTTTTAAATTTTTTTTTGCATTTTTTTATTGTTCTTCAAGTACAGTTGTCTCCATTTTCCCACCTCTACTTTACCCTGCCCCATCCATTCCCACCTCCCACCCTTAATCCTTCCCCCGTTGTCTCTGTCCATGAGCCCTTTGTATATGTCCCTTGACAACCCTTCCCCTTCTTTCCCCTGTTATCTCCCTCCCCCCACCCCTCTGGTTACTGTCAGTTTGGTTTTTATTTCAATTTCTCTGTTTCTATGTTGCTCGCTTGTTTGTTATGCTGATTAAGTTCCACTTATAGGTGAGATCATATGGTATTTGTCTGTCACCTCCTGGCTTATTTCACTCAGCATAATGCTCTCCAGTTCCATCCATGCTGTTGTGAATGGTGTGAGCTCCTTCTTTCTTTCTGCTGTGTAGTACTCCATTGTGTAAATGTACCATAGTTTTTTGATCCACTCATTTACTGTTGGGCACTTAGGTTGCTTCCAGCACTTGGCTATGGTAAATTGCGCTGCTATGAACATTGGGGAACATAGGTTCTTTTGAATTGGTGTTTTGGGATTCTTAGGGTATAATCCCAGCAGTGGAATTGCCAGGTCAAAAGGCAGTTCCATTTTTACTGTTTTGAGGAAATTCCATACTGTGTTCCACAGTGGCTGCACCAGCCTGCATTCCCACCAGCAGTGCACTAGGGTTCCTTTTTCTCCACATCCTCACCAGCACTCATTTGTTGATTTATTTAGGATGACCATTCTGACTGGTGTGAAGTGGTATCTCATTGTGGTTTTAATTTGCATCTCTCTGATGGCTAGTGATGCTGCGCATCCTTTCATACATCTCTGGGCCCTGTGTGTGTCCTCGTTGGAGAAGCGTCTGTTCAGGTCCTTTGTCCATTTTCTAATTGGATTTTTTTTCTGGAGTGGAGTCATGTGAGTTCTTTATATATTTTGGAGATCAAACCCTTGTCTGAGGTATCATTGGCAAATATATTTTTCCAAACGGTTGGTTCCCTTTTTATTTTGCTGGTGTTTTCTTTAGCCGTCCAGAGGCTTTTTATTTTGATGAGGTCCCATTTGTTTATTCTGTCCTTTATGTCCCTTGCTCTAGGGGACATATTGATGAAAATATTGCTGCATGGAGTATCTCAGATTTTCCTGCCTATGTTCTCCTTTAGGACTTTTATGGCATTGTGACTTATATTTAAGTCTTTTATCCAGTTTGAGTTTATTTTTGTGTATGGTATAAGTTAGTTGTCGAGTTTCACTTTTTTGCATATAGCCGTCCAGATCTCCCAACACCATTAGTCAAAGAGGCTATTTTTTACTCTATTTTATGCTTCTACCCGCTTTGTCAAACATTAATTGACCATAGAGACGTGGGTTGATTCCTGGGCTCTGTATTCTGTTCCATTGATCTATGCGTCTGTCCTTATTTCAGTGCCAGACTGTTTTGATTACAATGGCCTTGTAATATAGTTTGATGTCAGGTATTGTGATCCTTTCTACTTTGTTCTTCTTTCTCAAAATTGCTGTGTCTATTCGGGGGTCATTTGTGGTCCCATATAAATTTTTGAAATGTTTGTTCTATATCTGTGAAATATGTCATTGGTATTTTAATAGGGATTACATCGAATCTATAAATTGCTTTGGGTAGAGAAATCTTTCTCAAGTAGCCAGATCCGTAGAATCAGCTCCAAATATGTAGGTATGGCTGATATCAATCCATGTTTCATTAAAATATAATTACTTTCCATTTTCTGCATTCTGTCATTGCTCTAAAATGAAAATTGTGATATTAAAGAGACCCAATTGTCACTGGAAGAGATGGATGATTTTTGGAGTATAATTTACATCTTCACATTTCTTTGTCTGGTAGTTTAGTTACTGTATTTTCCAAATTTAAGGATTTTTCTCTTTTGTTTCCTGCTTTTCTCATATCATCTATCATTTCTAGGAGTGTAGTCACTCACATTCCAATAAAAGCATCATAACAACTAGAAGAATGGGTTTTTCATGTTCCTCATCTTTTGATTCTTTCCCATCTATTTGAATTTCAAACCTTTAAAAGAAGACTTCTTTACACAGTAACTATAGATGCCTGGTAGTTGAGGATAATCTGCATTGCTATTTTAAATAACAAGTCAATAAATAATCCAGAATACCTTTAAGAGAAATTAAAAAATATAATGACCTGAAAGCTTGTTATATTTTCAATGCTCCCGTTAAAAGTAAAGTAGATCAGATAGACCTCTCTCTCTAGAAAGTTACTCAAAGGTATTATGCAAGGGTTATCTGGGAGCATTATAGAGTTATGGATTTCACCTTACAGGTCTGGCATTTTCAGAATTTATGTCCAGCAAATGTCTTATCACCCACACCTTACCTCTTTTTCAGTCATTCTCTTGTATACGTTACCAATCTAGTTTCCATTACTTCAGTAGCAGAAAGGATATTCCTGAGAAGTGTGAATCCTAAATCCTCCTTTCCTTATTTGGTGAACAAGAAGAAATTTACACACTGGGACCATAAAACTAGCATTCACATCAAAGCCATAATTGTGGTTCAGCTAATGTGTACATTAATGGGTTAGTATCAAGGTAGTAGTTTAAACGGTCTCATTCTATGTTTTCGTTTTAAAAAAAAATAAAATACATTTTTCCCATCACCCTGAGCCATGCTAAGTGTAACCACGAATCCCCTTGTTTTCTCGGAGCGCAGCCATGAGGCTGTGCACAGAGGAGTGCAGGGTCCTGGGACACTCGGACCAGTGCTGGATGCCCCCGCTGCCCTCGCCCTCCTCCGACTACAGGAGCAACATGTTCATTCCGGGGGAAGAGTTCCCAGCGCAGCCCCAGCAGCAGCATCCGCACCCGAGCCTTGACGAGGACGCCCAGCCTGCGGATTCCGGCGAGAAGAAGAAGAGTTTTTCCACCTTTGGGAAGGATTCCCCCAACGAGGAAGACGCGGGGGACAAAAGCACATCCTCGCTGCTCTCGGAAATGAGCAGTGTCTTCCAGCGCCTCTTGCCCCCGTCCCTGGACACCTACGCCGAGGGCAGTGAGGTGGATCGGTCCAACTCCCTGGAGCGCAGGAAGGGACCTCTGCCGGCCAAGGCCGCGGGCTACCCGCCGGGCGTGGCGGCCTGGGCGGCCAGCACGCACTTCCAGAACCCCACAGCCAGCCCTGCGCCCGCCCTGGGAGCCCACCCCGGCGTGCAGCCTTCGTCCAAGTGGCTGCCGGCCATGGAGGAGATCCCCGAAAATTACGAAGAGGATGATTTCGACAATGTGCTCAACCACCTCAACGATGGGAAACACGAACTCATGGACGCCAGTGAGCTGGTGGCCGAGATTAACAAGCTGCTTCAAGATGTGCGCCAGAGCTAGGAGATGTGAGGGAAGGGTTTTCGTTTCCATATGTGTGGAAATGGGGGACAGAGAAAACCCCGAAACAACGGGCATTGCCAAATCGTTGCATTTATCATAAATGTGTCTGTGTATATTGAATATTAAATACTGTATTTTCGTATGTACACAATGCAAGTGTGATTATTTTAATCTGTATTTTAAAAATACATTTGTACCTTATATTTATGTGTAATTTAACAGACAAATTTTATTTTTTTACTCCCATGACGAACATGTCTTTCCTAATCACGTAGAAAGTAGCCACTGTTCAATTGTGATATACTAGTCAGCCACAAAATGCAAAGGCACCGCTTAGATTAGTTATGTTGGGGAAGAAAGTGTTATGCTGTAGGAACAACCCCACTAAAGCATTATAGAATTCTTACTTCTTTTAAGCGATTCAACTTTTTTTTCAATACTCTTTAAATTAAGCATCAATAAAAATGTTAAACTATTTTATTATTGTTGTTGTTATTATTTTTACTGCTCTCTGCTAGTTTGATAATTGAACTGTTACAGCAAAACTGAAATACGAGGTGAAACTTTATTTCGGAGCCGGACAGTCTCCTTCACAGTCAATGATGAAAATAGGACTAGCGCCATTTCTTCCTAACTCCCACGCCTCTACCAGTCCAGGAGATCACACTGGCCTGTTCTTGACACTGTTTCTCCTAAAGTATTATTGTCTACTTATAATCAAGGTAAACCAAAAATTTCCTTCCATCCTTGTAACGGGAGAGGTGCTCCAAGGAAATGGAATCTGTCCTTCAAATGGAGAACAGTATGCGTTCGAACAGAATGACGTATTAATGGACAAAGACAATTATGTCAGTATCCCTCCTGGGGTAGTAAATATAATCAATTTATGCTGAAACCGTTCTATTTGAATTTTCCCCTCTCCTCTCACAATACTTGAACATTTTTATCTTTGCCATTTTTATTTTGCTATAAGTATTCACTTTTAGCTTTTGTCTCCAGTGCATGATCTCATATTTTTGCTTTTATATTTAGTATAAGAACATTTATAAAATTACATTTTTTGCTATTGCCATTCTGTTTTATTTGTTGTGTGACAATTGTCAAATTCTTTCTTTATTGTGCTGTTATCTCTCTGTGTGGAATGCTTTGGTAAGGAGGCCGTTATTCTGACTGTTCTCGTTTATGACCAAGCTTCTATTAATGTTATTTCTATGAATACACTATCTTGATTGTACTCTCCAGAAAATATTACTGTCAATGAAAATAAAAGAAAAATTAAAGTAAAACTAAAGAATTGTCCATAAATCAGTCCTGTTTGTACACATGTGTTTAAAAGCTTTGCATGAAACATATCCTTCATGAAAAGATAATTTGGGGTCAGGTTTGGAATGATAAAGAGGGAACATTCAGCTGGCTTGGCAAACAAGAAAAACGGAATGGAAAAGGAATGGATTTGAGACTTGTAATGAAAATGAAAAGAGTCTACAATATTCCCAGTAAATTAAATCATTTAAATACATTTGGAGTATGAAGTATAAAGAACGTGGAATAATCAAATAGTAACTGCTTTACTCTTTTTTAAATTAAAAAAAAAAAACTTTCTCAGAACATTTTCTATTAAGTTGTATTAGAAAAAAAAAAGGACTCCTTACAATGTTTCTGTTTTCCCTACCCTCTAAGTTCTCTCGGCTGGTCTAATAATTAAATCTATATGAGGTCGGTCAACAGGAGAAAATAACCAAATTTAATTACATACGTATGCATGGGAACCCCATATGTATGGTGGCTTCAGAGACAGGGAAAATGTGACATATATGACATTCCGAGCTCCAAATGAGGTAAGCCTCCCTGGGGCTTCAGAGGGTCATTGCAGGCTGATAAGAAAAACAGATGTTCTGTAATTTGCAGTTTGCCCTGCCATATGGGTAGGTCTCCCAAATAGGTTATATCTGATCATCTCTTATGATGGTAAAGGCTTGTAGTTCAAATTCTTCCAGGTAGTTGTGGGAGAGGGGTGGATATAAGTTTCTTTTGAGCTCACAGGTTCTCAGTTGCCTTTGGCTGAAAATAACTGCATACCACAGAGCTGCATCTTGGGGTGACTCCTTCTGAACCTCTGCATTTCTGTGAAGTGAAAATATTATCCTCCTTGGTTTTACTGGCAGAAAGCTGAAATACTAGGGAAGTAGAATACCCTACAAGTGGTTAACTCAGATATTTTAATTCTCAAGTGACTACCAACCACATAAAATAGATGCGGGATGTCTTTCAAAAGTGCATTTTTCCTTTACTGGAGGGATTTCAGTTTCAAGTGAAGTTTCAGTTTATTTTTCAGTAGATTACACACACAAATGCTAACCACATTGAAAGACATTCTGCTTTTCAAATTCACTCTTTTAGCACATATTATCATTAAGAAAAAGACTTTCATAATTTCATTGTTCTTAAAGCACCAACAGTAATTTAGGAAGTGAAGCTGGAAATCAGTGTTTATGGGAAGCACATAAAATGCAATATTATTTCAACACAAAAACTTTGTGTACTGTTTGTATAGTAAGCACTCTGTGCCTCAAACTCGCTGTTTCTCCATCCGTCTCGGCTTATTATTATTGCTTTCCATGGCCCCGGGTCAAGGGATGTCAGTGCAAGAATTTTGCTTTTCACTACTGCTTCTATCACAGGTAATATTATCTCAGTGAAAGCTGGAAGGTTTGTGCTGTCATAGCAACCTAACCGCTCTTCAGGTTTACATGTCCTCTTCTTTGATATCTGGTCCTTCCTCAGATTCAGACAATCAAAGAGCACTTCAATGAAAAAGATTCTTTTCTCCGTTCATTATTTCTTAATCCCTTTGTCCCCATTCAATTCCTTTAAATGTTCCTCAATAATAATAATCTACTAAGGGAATCATCTTCCAAAAAATGTAATTCAACAGTAAATCTGTTGCTTAGCAAATCTTTCTTTTAAGTGCTTGTTTATAGGATGATTAGAACAGGTTTTCTTCAAATTCTTACAAGTTATTAACATTATTATTTTATCATTTCTTTCTTTCTTGGTATTTAGCAGATGGGGCTTATAACTTTGTTGAGCATTTCAATTCTTGTACCTGCTGTCACAGATATATCAAATTTACCACTTACCAACAGATAAGTATTAAAACGAAAGATGGTAAAGTACTGTCCTGTTGGTGTCACTGAAGAAGTCTCATTGGGGGAAATCAGCTTAGCTTCTTCATTTCATTCTTTTGATACAAACTAATGTCAGAAAATATTCAAACTGAGTATAAATTATCGACACATTAAAATTCAGCAAATTGTGAATCTATTTAAAAATCAGTTGTATGGGAGAAAAAAATGTACTGCCTGATATAGCAACTCCCAACCATGCATGATTCACAGAACTGACCCAGGACAGTTGAGGCAACTTGCCAAACTGTTAAAAAGATTTTGATGTTCCTGTTCTAATTCAATATACCTTGGATTAGCAGTATCACATCACAGTATCAAAGATTAGAGACACGATGAACTGTGAATAGGCAATAAAGTATCATATAAAATTAAATTCAAACCATACAGAAGTTTTAAAAATTTATGTTGAGTTTTAAAAACATTAAAAACAGTATAGGTATTTCAAAAGAGCCAGTAGATCGACTTCCTTAATGGCAGATTAAACTTATCTCACATGGATGTGCTGCCTCATATATTGTGATAGTGTGAGATGCCATACTGGTGGTAATTATTTAATATATTAGGATGTCTCTTACTATGAATGGTAGAAATAATTCTCAATTCTCAATACATAAAGTTTTACTTTAATAAATTAGGCTAATTGGGACACCAAACAGTCATCTCATTCAGTTTAGTTTATAGAACAGTCAGTCACTTTTTTTGAAATAAGTTCTGCATTGCAATTGTAAAAATGTTATTTCCCAAATTGTGCTTTCACTCTTCGTGTGTGTAACTGGACTCATAATGAAATATACACTTACTGTACACCAGAAATAATAGGACCTTTATATAATCTAAACCAAAAAATTATTGAACAGATAGACATAGTATAATAGATCTGAACATGAGTACATATTTTATATTTTTATTTTAGTTGAACTTATACAACTTGTAGAGCTGTTAAAAAATTATATGGGGTGCTAGCACTGCAAAAATTGCTACCAAAATTTACATACTTCCTGACTTTTAAAATTGCAATACCTCATTCTACCCTGCTACTCTAAAATAATAGTTTTCTATTTCCTTTTATGACTTCTGCAAGTTGCTCCTAATTCTTATTTGCTTTTTTCAGATTTTATCTCTTCAATTTGTTTATTTTATGGTGGTCCTCCTTGGTCGTTTATGCAGCTGGCCACATTTTATAGCATTCCTCTCCAAATTTTTGCATGTGTATAGTGCTTTATATAACCACCTAGATTTTATGATTTTTGGCATATTTTCTTTGTTATTAGCATAACAGGGATCATATTTTCGGGACGTGAAGCTAATACCTTTTCAATCTCAATGCCATTGGATGGGATGTAGAAGATTCAGATGTTTTTCCCAGCCCAAATGGGAAGGGGCTGATATTATAAACTGTGTTACATTTCAAAGTGCTTTTATCTAAATAAAGACAGGCTTTCTAAAAAGCCCCAGGTACTTTTTTTTTTTCATTAAAAGGTACATTCTGCAGCTTAAAATAACTAACCACAAAATATTCTAGGCAGAGGAAGCACAGAATTTCCTTTGGAAGTAGACCTTTGTGTTAGCGTTTTAGGTTCCAAATAATCTACACAACTTCCAGTAAATCTTGTTACATGAGATGTGACATATCCAAAAAATGCAATCAGCAATGTTTCATGAATTCTAAAGAGAAAAATAGTTTGCCAGTCTCTGCCTTCCAGTTTGGATCTCTTTTGCAAACTCATGCCCAGAGGCTGTCAGTGTGGATTTTGTGAACTACTCCTACAGATTGTCAGTAATTGCTGAGAGTGTATAGTTGCAAATACATGAAAGTGAATAAAGCGTCATTGTAAGAAGAGTTTACGAAAGACCGGACCACTGCAGCTAACTTAGTCCATTGCTACTTTTTCTGCCTTCCCTTCCTCCTTGGTGGCATCTGAGTAGAGGGGCAACATATAAAACATTCCTTTATCCAACAAATATTTGTCATCACTTACTATCAGACATAATTGCAAGGCACTGTTTTAGGTGTCTGAGATACACTGATGAACAGAACAGACAAAGAAAGAGATGGAGACCACTACAGGCCTAGCAGCAATGCCAAAATCCGGAACACTGCCAACACAAGGTAACGACAAGAATGTGGGGCAGCAGGGACTCTCATTCAGGGCTGGTGGGAGTCTAAAATGACGCAGCTACTCCGGAAGACATTTCAGCAGTTTCTTACAAAACTAAACATACTCTTACCATATACCACCTAGCGGCTGTGCTCCTTGGCACTCACCCACAGGAGCAGAAAACCTATGTCCACACAGGAACCTGCACACAGATGTCTAGAGTAGTATTCACATTTGCCCAAACTGGGAAGCAACCAAGATGCCCTTCATTAGGTGAATGGATAAATAAATGGGTACATCCAGACGATGGAATGTTATTCACTGCTAAAAAGAAATGAGTTATCAAGCATGAAAAGACATGGAGGAGCCTTAAATGTATAGTACTAAGTGAAAAAAGCCAATTTAGAAAAGCTACATATGATACGATTTCAACTACATTCTGGACAATGCAAAGCTATGGAGACAGTAAAGTGATCAGTAGTTGGAAAGGCTCGGATGGTAGGGATGAAGAGGCAGAGCACAGAGAATTTTTAGGGCAGTGAAAACACTCTCTGTAGCATTCTAATGATGGATACATGTCATTATACATTGGTCCAAACCCATAGAAACTGCGTTTGAGTGATTTTGATGTGTCCATGTAAATTCATCAATTGTAACAAATGTATCATTCTGGTGAGGAGTGTTGTTAACAGAGGAAGTTTTGCATGTGTGGGTTCAGGGGCTATATGGGAAATGTCTATACCTTCCTTTCAATTTTGTGAACCTAACACTCCTCTAAAATAGTAAAGGAGAGAGAGAGTGAGACAGAGAGAGAGAGAGAGAAAGAGGGACAGAGAGAGAGAAACAGAGAGAGCAAAGCCAGCCCATAACGTCATGGTATCAATAGAAGAGGCCACACAGCAGAGCAGGCAGACAGCTCACATCAGGTGTAATGAACAACAGGAGGACAGAAGTGACAGAGGCCTGCTACATTTACCCATGCATCCCCAGTGCCTGAGACAATAGCCGGCCCGTTCTAGATGCTCAATAAATGCTTGCTGAATACACAGATAATTGCATGTTTCTTCTTGAACCTATATGCTTCCCAGGAAGAAATATTGATAACAATACTATATTATTACCATAAAAACTGAGTTATTACCCTAACATACTTAATAGTAACCCTCAAAAAATAAAGATGGCATTAAATAAAATAATATATATATTTTTTTCTTTTTTTGTCAGCAGTTGGACTTAAAAATCCAGGAAAACTGAGGCCAGGTCTCTGTGCGTAAGTCTATTTCTTCCTCACTTTTCTGAGGAACGTTGAGGTACTTTGCAATATTTGGCCCCTTTCCGTGGGTATTTTTTTCCTAGATCAGGTGGTGCAGTCACAATCTCAAGGTTGATGTCCAGAGTCACCCCTTTCTGGTAAGATGACTTTAAATAAGCCACATAACAAGTGAACAATTGTTTCCTCACACCTGTACTACAATGTTCCTAATAGTACCACTATTATCCTCAAGCAAAGCAAACAGTAAAACTTTCAAATTACAAGAGGAAAAGGGAGAACTATAACAGCAACAATCTGTTTTCTTTTGTCACTTTTCTGCAGAGGAGTGCACCAGCTCAGGTGCAGATACGGAAAATGAAATAGTAACTTCCTTCCGCACCTGAGGTACCAGATGGCTTGAAAGGCAAAAATAATTTTATATAAAAAAAGAGAAACTATAATTTATATCAATATTAGTGGGGTAGGCTAACACTTGGGAAAAAAAAAACCCAAAGTGATAACTTCTCCAATATGGCAGAAGTTTCTTCCTGCTAATGTAATGGTCAGTCCTAGGTAAGGGTCATTTGAGGACCAGTCGCACGGAAAGCCATACTCATGAACCTAGCACTTCCAAGGTTACTTTGGGAGGGCTCTCCTTCCCAGCCAGACACTAGGGAAATGACCTGGAGTAGTACAATTAGGACGTCATCAGGGACTGGGCCCGAGAGTGTGTTATGTCAATTTCACTGAGAACTCATTGGCTAGAAACAGCCATACGGCCACCAAGGGAGGCGATGAAATGCTGCTTGCCGTGTTTGGTGAGTGGCGCATTCTCTACCACATGATCTGCACTCTCAAAATGTCATGTAAGCCATATAGATAACATCTACCGTGATCTTCAGTTCACTCAACAAAGCCTGATACCTGAACCTGGGTACCAGGGCAGAGAGAGTGTATATTCTTATATTTGACTTGTTATGTCTTCGGAGGCAAGTACAGTTTTGACCTGTCAAAGGTATTCACACTATAAATAAGTAAAAAGGAAGAAAAAGGAGTAACATTTAAGTCCTACACAAGTAATTCTTAATGGCTGGGGGTAGGGGCAGGGCAGGGAATGTGATGGGGGAAGGGATGGTAGTTCTTGCGATGATCGCGCTTTTTTCAAAATAAGCTTGACTACTTTTTCTTAAATTCTATAGGTATCAGAAAAGCGTGTCCCTCATGGTGGGAGTGGAGAGGGTAGCGATCACCTGCAAATTAGAGTGAAGCAAGGGTTTAGGGCTTGATTGGGAGTAGTACATAGTATTTGTCAAACCCATCAAAATGTATATTTAACATCGTACATTTTAAAAAGAGGACTCTATTTATTTATTTATTTATTTTGAGAGAGAGGTGAAGGGAGGGAGAAAGGGAAAGAAACATCAATGTGTGGTTGCCTGTCATGCACCGCTACTGGCGACCTGGCTGCGGCAACCCAGGCACGTGCCCTGACGGGGAATTGAACTGACGACCATTTGGTTCGCAGGCCGGCACTCAGTCCACTGATTCACACCAGCCAGGGTTTAACAGCATGCATTTTATTGTTTGTAAACTACACCTCAATAAAATTTTTAAAAATTATAATTTTAAAATGTGGTAAGAAACAAAAATAGAGAAGACTCTGAGGACTTCTCACTAAATCGAATCAAATATCTGATTCGACAAGTCAATTCAGAGAAAGTCCCCAGCAGGATATTCTACAGGATGTTGCACTGGCGGTGACTCAGTTCTATGATCTAGCTGTTGTCTTCCTGTTACGACTCTAGGTCTTTTAGGAAGAAAGCCTCTAATCAGATCTAATCATCTAAATCTCTACTACACTGACAGCTATGACGAGGACAGCAGTGTGAACAAACCATTGTGAACGCTGGAGACCTAACCTACTTCAGGAGTCTTCCCATATTCGGGGGAAAAAAAAAAACCTCTGTGATTTTGCTTTGTTTTGACAGAAACCCAAATTGTCACACATGGGACAAATCTGTGTGCATTACCAGGGTAGAAAATACTGTGGGAAGGTATGTGTGTGTATATAATGTTTTATATATATACAAATATAAATATGAATATAAATATATGCATATAAATAAAATTCTTGCCAAGTTTTCTGAAAGTAATTTTGGAGTATTAAATGTCAGCTTTATAATATAAGAAAAATCTGAGAGTTACCCAGGGCCATCACATGAAAAGTTTGAGCAGCAACAAGACTGTTGCTCCAAAATTACAATAATGGAACAGCCGGAAAAGCTTCCAGAATGAGCGCGAGGCCCCAGCCTGCCGGCAGACAACGCCCACTCTGAGTCAGGCATCCAGCTAGCCCACAGAGTCCTAGGGATACCCAGGAAGTTAACAGAGGTGCCACTCACCCCTGGGAAGGGTTGGCAGGATCCTTGCCTCCTCCGTGAGTCACGATTACAGGTTTGTGATTCACCGCATTAGCTCTTGTACGAAAACAAACAAGCAAACAAGTGGCAAAACCAAACAAAACAAAATCATAGTCTCCTTCCCCATATTCCTCACTTTTATTATAATGGATCTAGTCTGATAAAAGAAAAGCCATCCATACATTATTGTCCCAGGTGAAGGAAAACAAATTGCAAAAGATTAATAGACTAGCTTCCTTTCCACAGAAAGAATCTCTCAACTCCTTCACGTCTTTCAGTGTGAAGGGGTGCTATCTACTCATTTAGTATGAAAAATCTACATTGATATTTAACTCTCTGAGTTTCAGTGAAAATATTCATATTCAAAAGAACATACTCCATAATTCCTCATAGTTTTGATGGTGGTTTAGACTGTGAGTCAGAATAATCCATTTTATTCCATGATAGAACAACTTTTCTTAAAGAAATTAATTTCTATTCTGAGTGTTTTTCAATTTTCCTTTTTCTGCTCCCATGCCTTCCAAAAGTTAACCACTCTTCAGGGTACTGTGTCCTGAATATCATTCCCTCTGATGAGAACATTTGATTTAATCTCATCTCACCTTGACTCTTCACACTTTCCTCATTTTTATTTGGTTGTAGTTCAGGCAGATAAATATTCTCCTTCAATTTGTATAATATATATTTTTTTCTATAGAGCTCTCAGCTGTGTTTTTCATTTACAAAAATCTTTCGACCAACAACATAAAAAATGAATCACATGATATCAAGCAATCGATTACTTTCAGATTGAAAAAAATAAAACATAACAATAACAAAATGTCAATGGTTGTGCTTAAGCATCATCTTTCCTTACAGTGCCATGTTATTTCAATTACTGTAGGTTTAAACCGATAGAGTCAGAGAAACAGAATTCTCCCTTTCTTTTTTTGTCTCTCTATTTTTAGGACATTTCTGACTATTTTATCCCTATTTTAACTTTGCAAATAATTTGTCTAGTTTCCAAAAATATGCTCTTGCTATTTTTACTAGGATCACATTAAGTTTATAGATTCATTTCAGGGAGAACAGACATTTTTATGATGTTGCATTTTCTTTTCCAAGAATGTGGCTTTCCTTACGTGAAAGCCTACTTTTGTGTTTCTCAGTGGCATGTACAGTTTTCCTGAAAGATTTTATGTTTCTTGTTAAGGTTTGTATTTTACCTTTTAGTGTTGTATTCTAACGGTTAGTAATTGTCCGTATGAGAAACCTGCTTCTTCCTATGTAGCAACTTTGTCCCCAGCACTCTGTTTTGTCTTATTATTTATAATAGTCTTCCAATTAATCTTTCTAGATTTTTCCAAGGAAAAAATATATTATTCTCAAGGAAAATAATTTAAAATTCTGCCTTCCAATTTTTGTTTCTAAATTCACTCTCCAATATCATTGGCTAACACTGCAGAAAAATTTATAATCAAAATGTTGATAGCAAGTTTTGTTGCCTTATTGATTTTAAGGAGATTGTTTTTGAGGCTTCCACAAAAAATATATATATGCATTTTTGCATATATATAGTTGTATAGATACTACCCTACATTATTATGCTGTTAAAAATCAAGAATAGATGTTGGATTTGGTAAGAAGCAATTTATTACATTTAGTGAGATTTATATGACTGTCTTTTTAAACAACAAATAGGATCATTTATATTTATAGCTATCCTATTTAACCACATGAACATGCCAGAAATAAACTGCACTTGCTTTACTAGTTATTAAATAAACAGCTGAAGCTTTTTAGTTATTTTTAAAATGTCCTATTTTAACATGTTTGAATGTTCTGTAGCTTTCTTTTATGTGTGTGTCTTTAATGGGACTTTGGTATGAATGTGAACGCGAGGCACTCATTCTAAAGCCTGTTGGAAGTTTCCCCTTTTTTCCCTGTGCTGTGAACAATTGAAGTTTAATTGCAGATTTCTATTCTGTCGAGTTTTGGAAGAATTCCGTTGTGAGGCCCTCTGGGCAATAGCTATTAGACGGCCTTATCTCTTGAATGGGAAATAATGTGTGTATTTTTCCAGATCCACTTTCAAGGGTCAGTTTGGGTAGCTTATATTTAAAAAAAAATAACAACATTCATTTCATTCATGTTCTTTAAGCTAATTTGCAAAGATTTGATAAAATTAGTTGTTGAGAATTTTACTAATTTCTACAAGGCCTGTGATTTTTCTTCACTGTCATTAATAAAGTTTGATAACTGTCATTTTTAGTCACATTATCAATTTTGCTCATGAGAAAGAGCACTAGGATTTGCTTATTGATTCTAACATTTAACTGTTCATGCTAAATTAATTTTCACTCTTATATTTATTCCTTCTTTCATTTGGTTTGTCTGCTTCCAAACATTAAAATTGGATATGCACTGCTTTTAATATTATATATTACATTGCCTGTTTGCACTATCTTAACTGTGTATTTCATGGGTTTAGAAATTTATATTTTAACAAAACAAGCAAGCAAGCAAAACAGAGCCAGATACATGGAAATAAAGAACAAAGTGACAGTAATCAGAAGGGAGGGAGGAGGGGGGTAATGGGGAAAGAAGGGGAAAGGTTGCCAAACAACATGTCTAAAGGGCCCATGGACAAGGCCAACTGGGAGGGTGGACTGAATGTGGAAGGTGGGGGTGGGTAGGGTAAGGGGATTATAATGGGGGGAAAATGGGGATAACTGTAACTGAACAAAAATTTTAAAAAAATTTATATTTTAACTGATATAATTTAAAAAACCATTTTAGTTTGTTCTCCTGTTTCATATAAGAAACGTGCAATAGAAAAATTTTACATTCCCTGGGCTCTTCCAGAGCTGTTTCCATGTGTGGCTAGCAGTCTAATTATTCTTTGTCGGGGGGAGGAAGGCTATGGTCTCCAATTCTACCATCTTAGTGCCATTATTCCTTCTCTCATTACTTTTTGTTGATTTTTGGGTGATATGCAAATAGGGGGAATCTTCTGTATTTATGCCACTATTTAAAAATTGCTAGTACCCATGTTTTAAACATGTAGTTCACATTTACAGCATAATATAGGCAATGAAATAGACATATTTTAAATTTTTGCATGCAAATCTATCTCCATCTGCAACTGTAATTTATCCTCCCTTTTTAGTAAGAATGGATAGATGTGTCCCACCACTTTGCTGTAATCTCCCATTTCAAGGGATATGGCCCCATCTTCTTTTCTTGGTGTTTGCAGATTCTCTATCCTCTCTACATGCCAGATCTTACAGTGTAATTATATTATCTTGTCCATTTCATCTTGCATAACCCTAACATAGGTACTGCTCCCTTACCACCCTTCTTCTCATTATCCTCCACAACCAAATTTTTAAAATATATTTTTCATACTCACTAGACACATTCTCTAACTGTGTACCTCTTAATGGTCTCCTACCTTTTATTCCCACTTTTCCATGAAATTGACCAAGGCTATAAGTAGCCTCCAAGTTGATGAAGCCAATGCGCTTTTTGGTCTTCATTTGACATCACCTTGTATCACATTTGGCGTCAGCTATGTCATCTCTCTTTAAATCTTATTGTTCTCTTGGCTCTTATATTGTGTGTCACAAATTATCCCCCAAACTTAGTGACTTATAGCAACAAACATTTATTATCTCAGTTTCTATGGGTTAGGAATTCAGGAGGGTCTCGAATGGTGGTTCTGTCTTAGCATTGCTCCTGAGGCTGTGGGCAAGAAATTGGCAGGAGCTACAGTAAGCTGAAGGCTAACCTGGGCTGGGTGATTTTCTTCTGAGACATGCATGGTTATTGGGTGGGGACCACAAGCCTTACTCTGTGGACCTGTGCACAAAGCATGGTGGCTCGCTGCCCTCACAGTGACTGATTCAAGAAAGAGTGAGTGATAAGAAGACCACAGTAGCTTTTATGACTGAGTCTCCCAAATCCCACCACATCACTTCGGTTTTCTTCTCGTCGTCCGAAGGAAGTCACAAAGTCCAGGCACACTTAAGAGGAGGGGAACTTGGTTCTACCCCTTGAAGGAAGGAGCTCAAAGAATCAGTGGGCTTAGTTTGAAACCACTGCAGCCCTCCAGTCATAACGTCCCGAAGGCTCTGTTGTGGGTGCCCTGGTTGCTTCTTTTCCATAGGACTTTTTTTTTTTTCCATTTCTTTGCTACTCACTAATGCAGTGTCAGTACTCACTAATTTACCCTAGGTATTCTTTGACTATCTGTCGGTCCCACAGAATCTATCCCCCTACTATGATACATAGTTATCTATACTGAGGAAAACACAAGTTATCATTGTAGTTTAAATTTGTATCCTTAAAATGAGCAACCCAGACAAACAGTCTTCTCAGTGATTCTCATATTAGGGAGCTAGGTTGGGATAGACAAGAAAAATTGGGGGGAGGTGGGGGTATATAACAGATTTTTGGTTTAACAGGAAAGGCATGCATTGAAGAGATATTCCACCATTTATTTCCTTTCCTTCTTTTGTTCATAGTCACAATATTTACTCTAATTAGAAATTTCAAAGCATTATAAGAGAAACTGGGTTCTACTTTTCAGTTTTTGTTGCCTGTTTTTCAAAATGAGACATGGACTAGAATAGCTTGCAAAGCACCAACTTAAAGAATGTTGCTTGCCAAGGCTAATTGCTTTTTGAGAACACTACACATTATGTCAGCAGCAATATGTTGAAGGACAGAATAACAAATATTATGCATGTTCCTATTTTTTGCCTAAAGAAACTGGGTAGCGCTTAATGAATTTAGCCTTCAGAATTGGACAGGAAATGTCTGAAGAATACAAATTGTCTCATAGTAGAGAACAGGGCAGTTGGCAATTATTGTTAAAACCTTTGCCTCCCTGCCTTCATATTTTTTAATGCTAAGGCATCTGGAAAATTTAACCTTTTCTCCTCGGGCAATATTTTGTCTTGATATGCTGGATCCCTGAAATTTCGTGCAAAGATCACTCTTCATTTATCTCAGTTCAGTGAGTTTTCCAGGAACACATGTCTTGGATTTATCCTCCAGACCAGCCCTGGGCCATTGGTTCCTCAGCGCGCGTGTCTGAGTGGCTGTGCTGCTTCACTCAAACCTCAGGCTCCCACGTGGCTCATCGGAGCAAGTCACTTATTTTCTCCTGGCATCAATACCAAGGCCAAAAGGTTGCCTCTATGTGCGCTAATCATTATTTTTAACTTTCTCCAGGTAAAAGAAATAGTCAAGATATATGCCAAAGTAGCTCAGGCATATAAAGACCCAGGCTTTCCCTTAGCTGGTGTAGCAATATATGGTTAATGCATTTTCTTCTCATTTGCAAGATCCACCATGGGAATCTTAGCTTTTTTATTTTCTTTCAGGTATAGAGTACAAATGGCAAGAGGTTATTTCAGGGCAGAATTTTGGAGAATAATTTGAGTTAGCATAAAGTTAACATTTCCTAAGTGGTTATTTCAGAAACTAGACCATTAACCTTTAAGAAAGAAAAAAATATATATATTGGAATTTTGCTCTAGTATTAGTGGCTTCAGACAGACCTTGGAAAATGAAGCAAAGCTCTTGGACTTATTAAAAGTAGTACAGTTATCAGAGACTAATAAATCTTTGTAATAAAACACTCCTACCTGTAAGTTAACCCCATTCAATACAATCTATTAAAAAGTATTTTCGAAAGCTATGACATAAAATGAAATACAGAGTTAAAGAGGGTTATTTTTCAAGCTTCTATTCAAATTAGAATATTTCTAGAAGAAATTGTGGAGCCTGATAAAAGGGATAGAATGTAAACCAAAAGTATAAAACTTAGATAATTAACATCTTTATAGGGAATGATAAAAAACCTGTACATTAAAATATTCGTCCATAAAAGAATCATATAGAAGAAATATAGATTATAAGGAATCTTTGGAACATGACCTGAATAATCTGCTTTCAAGCTGAACTCAGGTTCAGCGTAAATGAGAGTAATGCCGCCAATGACAGCGGGTCGCTAACAGGAGTGGAATGGTAAGGGCTGTTGATGGGATGGGAAACACAGAGACCGTCCCTCGGAACCTGGGGTGTTGGCTGCGAGTTAGGGATTACCCCATCCAAGAGGGACCTGGCCTCTTGCAGAATATTTGGGAACTGAAATCTGTTCTATTGAAACCAGCTGCAGCCCGAAGTGCTAGCACAATCCGTTCCAGTGAAGTGCTGCGGCGATGGATGAGGGCGGGAAGCGTGGGGACCGCCCGTCTCAGAGCTGCAAGCTCACGGCTTGGGTGTCGCTCCTGACCAAGCGGGTGGACTTGCTGGTGCTCCCTCGAGCACGAACTGGCCTGAGCCCCCAGGCCATGGGACTAATCTCCCTTCCAGAATCTGAATTCTACTTCCAATGTGTCGCACAGCCTTAGAGTATGGTGGGCAGCAGGAAAACCCTGTCCTTCCCGCTCCGGTCTGTGTATTTTCCCCAGGATTCCTGTTCCAGGTCTCACGTACCTATTTGCTAATTCAGCCTTCTTTGCTTAACAGGCATTTTGGATAAGTAAGGTGGTGCGCCTGTGCGGCCCAGTCTCTCAGAAACTTGCACGTCATGCATAAATGGGATGAGAATGTGTCAACATGTGAGATGTTATGACTAAGATGTTGCAATAGTTACTGCTTCTTGTCATGTTTTTGTTTTAAACTCTTAGAACAAAGAACTGCTTTATGCACTGAAGGAAGTTACTCAGTTTTACATTATGTTACCATGTTTACATGTGGGGCCAGACTTCAAGGTGGCTCCCAATCACCTCGGCTTTCCGTCGTGTTTGCATGTGTATGGCCCCCTCTCCCTGGGGGTAGGAGGGATCTGTGATTTGTTGCTAACCAATAGAATATGATAAAGGTCATGGACTGTTACTACCTGTACCAATGGGTGCCTTCCTCTACCTCCCTTTCCCCCTCCTTCCTCTCCCTTTGTCAATTTTCTTGGTAGAATATCCTTAATAAATTACTTGACCTAGGGCACGAACCATGACTAGAATGTTCTACGTTGGCAGAGTCGGTGCTGTATCTCTGGGTTTAGGTGTGTACTACTGCGGGGTCAAAGGAGGACCTCGATGTCTACCAGATTAGAATGTAAGCTCTGTGGTAGCAGGGATTTCAATGGTCTCCTTCATCACCATGTTGTAAGAGGCTACTGCAGCCCTAGTACATTAGAAAATGCTAAGTAAATATTTCTTGACTACATTAAAGCTACATACATAATGGAAACCTGATCAAAAAAGTAAAATAATACATTAAAAGACAAACTAATATATAATATGGAGAAAGGGGCATGGGTGACATGTTCCTCTGTGTTAATTATCTAGTGCTACGTTATAACTTATCCCAAAATTTAGTAGCTTAAAATCACAATGATCTGGGTTCTGTAGTTCAGGAACTTATAATAGTCAGAATGGCTTATCTGTCTGAGAGAAAGCTACAAAACTCGAGGCTGATATTCTCTGAAGACTCTTTAGAAAATATGTCTGAGAGTTGATATCCGAGAGTTGACTGCTACCTGAAAAGAGAGAAACAGAGAGATGAGAATGAGGGAGGGTAGGAGGGAGGGAGACAGAGAGAGAGAGAGAGAACTAATAGTAGAAAGTGCATGGTCTTTAGACTTAGCTTCAAAACTCACACATCATCACTTTTGCCACATTGGTTGAGAAAGTTTCACCCAGGCTCAGGGGAGGTCCCATTGATACCACCTCTTGATGGGATATGTTAATGTCAAATTGTACATTTGAGGGTATACAGTGAGATACATATTGGTTAAGCTGCCTTTGGGGCAATAAGACTGCCACATTCCCTCTAACTCTAAAGAGTAATTCTTTTCTTTTCTTTTTTCTTTTTATTTAGAAAATATTAAGAGAAAGAACACTGGTTTCTAAATCAGGGTGGAGATTGATTTCTCTAGAATTTCTTATTTACTCTGTAATTTTTATTAACTTAGGCCTCTGCTTTTGTAAAAGTTTCTGTCTCCATCTATAACAAAATGACACTTCCAGCTTTGGATTCTAACATATTTCAAGACTATCTATAGTTGAAATATAGTGGCTACTTCTCAAGGTGAAGTTTAATAAAGGTATTGCTGTCTCAGTCTTTATGGACTTTGGATATCTGAATATATCCAAATATATCTGAATATATCTGAATAAAGAGGAATAAGGTTTTTTCCTAGATAATCTTCAAGTTACATTATATGAAAGGCTACAAAATATAGACTTAAGAGTAAGGGTTCTGAAGTCAGCTGGCTTGGATTCAAACCACAGCTTCTCACCTGTGTAAATTGGACAAATAACTTTACATCTTGTGTCTTTATTTCCCGATCTGGAAAATTGACGTAATAATACCTAATTTATGCAGTAGCTATGAGGAGAAAATAAGTTAAAAAACAGTGTTCTGCACACAAAGGAAATTCAATGTATATTAACTACTGTAGTTAGTATTGTTCTCTTTAAACGATTTAGTCATGTGTACCACTGAATTGGAGAAGGCAGGCAGGGAGCCATTACAAAGAAAATGTAACATGGCATTGAATGCATGCATTGCAACATAACGGCATGGCTAGTGAGAGTAGTTGCATCGGGCCCCTCAAAGATATGGCCATGCCCTAACCCCTGGAAGCTGTAAATGCAAACTTACTGAAGAGTCTTTGCAGGTGCAATTAAGTGAAGGATTTTGATTCGAGATCATCTTGGATTCTTCGCGTAGACCCTAAATCCAAGGGCGAGTGTCCTGATATGAGCCAGAAGAAAAGAAGACACAGAAGAGAGGAAGAGGCCATGTGAAGAGAGAGGCAGAGCCGGGAGCTCTGCAGCTAGACGCTAAGGGATGCCCGGAGTCACCAGAGATAGAAAGATGCAAGGAAGGACTGTGCCCTGGAGCCTGTGGACGGAGCACACCCTGGGTGACACACTGAGTCTGGACTTCTGCTTTCCAAAACAATGAGAATAAGCGTTTGCTGGTATAAGCCACCAGGTCTGCGTGAGTCGCTGCTGTTCGCCTAGGGAATGGACACAGGAGCGGATCTGGCGGTGCCTCCGTTGAGTGCGCCGGGTACATTACTTTCCGTTCTCTGCCTTCTGCCTCGATGGCAGGCGACAGCTAACATTCAATTTCACAGACTAGTAGCTGTATCTGCTAAATGTTTTTGATTAAATTGCTATGTGTGGCTATCATTGGACCCAATTTAAAAACTAGAACTTGAGGTAGTTGTTTGGCCCACGACACAGCCTCTAAATTGTTCTCGGTTCAGTAAGTCAACAATTACAGGCAGCGAAGCAGGCACAGAGCGGTGGGGGAGCAGGTCGCCGTGAATGTGATCTGCTTAAGGCGTTTAATACCCTGAGAGAACCGGTGCTTTTATTCAAAGATTTTCATTTTCCCATAAGGGAGCCAAAGATTTGCAAATATGTTTTTAAACTGTTCTTGATCATTCTTTCCTTCCCAGTATAAATTGTTCTGCTAAGAATATATGACATCTTTAGTTTGAAATTGGCTATTAATGTTGCTGGAAAGTGTGTTTCAGGAGCTCATTTGGACGGATCATCCTTCATATTAATATTCTTAATACATGTATATTACTCCCTGAATGTTCGAATTTAGAAGAAAAATCAATATACGTCTCTCCTACACTCACAGAACTTGTAGTTTAATTTACCTAGATGCATTATTTACAGAGGTTATTTGTAGAGTTAGGAACTCTGTTTTCTACAGCTCTGATCAATTTGCCTTTACATAAAAATAAAGTTACAAAGCCAACGTGGCTGCAGAAAGCCTATCTGTAAAAACGAGTGCCGAGGCATGACGGTGGTTCCCTCAAGCTGCCTTCTGTCTTAAAAGCCACTCTCTGGCACAGGTCCCCAGAAGAGCACATTTCCCAGTCCCTTTCCTGAGCAACCTTAATTGTGGAAAGCGTCCACGTGCAATCCTGTGAAAGCATTCCAAATCATACTTAGAAATACACATACTGCCATAGGGTCCTTCGGTTGCTTTCAATTCATTATTATAAATTGTCAGTCAACTAATGTTTGATCTGTTCTCTTATATCCATATTTTCTGTGTTCTATAAGCAATAGAGTGGGAAGGTTTTCTGCAATAATTACAGTACAAGGACACATTACATGTTTCAATAAATATTTGTTGAATAAGTGATAAAAAAAATTCCTTAGCTATGTCCATAGCACACTTCAAAATAGTTTAACATCATTGTGTGAATACAGATTTTAAATTTTGACTGAAAATATGAGGTTTAACCAGACAAGTGAGGATACAGTTTTTATATAAAACATAATATTTTTAAATTGTAACAACATCACCTAAAACTAAGCATATGTTTAAATAGCGTGGACAGGCTTATTTTTTTTCCTTTCTTTCCTCTTTTATTTATATTTTACTTTTTTTGTTATTACAGTATTTTTTGTTTCTTAAAAAAGACTTCTTTGTTTTTAAATAAGAATCTCTCTGTTATTCAATTAGAATAGATATTAAAACTTTACAAACTTTATAGAACTTGAAAATAAAGTAAGATAACATCCTTTTCAAAAATACTAATTGAAGACTTGTATTAATTGGTTAGATGATTCCAATTAATATATTTTGTCTTTGTTTTTTAATCAAAGGATTAATTTTACTTTAAACCATGGTCATATTTCTGACTTAAGAACATTGTTAAAAAATATCCATGCTTAGTGTTAGATTAATTTAAACTGACTTCAATTTAAACATTTAAAAAAATGTAAGTGTTTATATTGGACCACCTTATAATATAATCTCAGAAGTAATTTATACATAAGAATAAACTTGTCCTGGCTGGTGTAGCTCAGTGGATTGAGTGTCTCCCTGTGAACCAAAGGGTCCCCGGTTCGATTCCCCAGTCAGGGCACATGCCTGGGTTGCGGGCCAGGTCCCCAGTAGGGGGTCCGTGAGAGGCAACCACACATTGATGTTCCTCACCCTCTCTTTCTCCCTCCCTTCCCCTCTGTCTAAAAATAAAATAAATAAAATCTTAAAAAAGGTGCATTAAAATAAAAGAATAAACTTTATTTGGAAGGAGAATGGACACTAAAATCAATTAGGAAATCATGATCTTAATCAAAGAAATAAGGTTCATTTCTTTCATACTTAAAATTGGAAATGCTACCAAAATTAAAAAAAAAATTCTCTTGGGATGATATTTTTGAGATAGTGGTGATAGTTGTAGAACAATGTGAATGTACTTAATAGCATTAAATTGGACACTTAAAATGGTTAAAATAGCAAAATGTGAGAGTGAGAGAGAGAGAGAGCGAGAGAGCGAGCATGTATCTGTCTCCTTTTATTTTCAGTGAGAAGAGAAATCACTATTAACAGTAACTGCAGTCTCTCCTGAACGGGTCACCATTACATGGCCCTCCTGGGTGTTATAATGTATTAGTGACACAGAATAGATGGTGAAGAGCAGAGTTTTACAGAATTACTGCATTAGGTTTCTTACTTTTTTGAAACATATGTTCTCTGAAAATATGATACAATTTATAGATCATGTTCTCAGAAAAATGTACAAGTTCATAAGCTCTTAACTTAATATTCAATTTCAACTGGGGAACTTGGAGGTCTATCCATGAATATTTGTGTTAAGAATCCTTCAAAAAAATTCTTTCGAAAGGAGACAAAAAGTCTCAGACCAGTACGAAGTGATTGCTATATGATTGTATATGCTGCGTTTACAACTCTAAAACTAATGGGTCAATCAAGGGGAATTCATCAACCTTAGATTATAATAAAAGGCAAATCACTTAAGGAAATGCTAGCACCAAAAGAAATCACTCGAGAATTCCATCTCCCCTTTGTTGTGACGGATATGTGGGATATTATGATGTCACAGAACTTTGTATTATGTAAGCAACTTGACTTTTGCTGTGGGATCTACATTCAGCAAACAAATTCCTAACTTTGAGCAGATCTGTCATGGAGAATGTCTGCATGACACTAATAGACTTGCCAGGTGATATGACCAGTTTCATTCCCTTGGAGATTTACAGTTCTAGACATCTCCATTCAAATCATCCTCAGAGTCCTTGCCAGTCTCATAACACAGAATTCACCAAGGTTTATATCAGATTGAAAGTGAGCTAATGTGTTCTCCAAACCACCTTTATTCTTCTTTGCATTCCTGGTCACTTCCTGTTCCTGAACCATAGGTTCTAGGACACTCAGAAAAACGAGAGAATTATTAGGTTCTCTTTAAAATTGTTATTAGGAAAGATTCTATGAACTCTCTCTAGCAAGATTTTAGTCAATATTATAAATTAGACATTCAATGTAAAATCATGTGGGAAACAATTTGGCTTAAGAAATTAGCTTCTTATTCAGCCTGCTTTCTTTCAAAAAGGTATCTGTATTGTAAAGGATTGATATATTTTGTGTAAGAAATCAAAAACACTAATATTAATATTGAGAGCAAGGAACCCTGTATGATACTGTCTAGAGGAAGAAGAGTGTAACAATGAGTGTAAAGGCTCTGGAGTCGGGCTCTGTCTGACCGAGAACAAATTGCTTGTCCTCTCTCTGCTTATGTTCCTTTCGGAGATGATAACATTACTTGCCACATACAGTTGTGAGTACTGCATATATAAAGTGCTTAGAATAACTTTCAAAATATAAGTACCTAAGTACCCAATAATTGCCTATTAACTAATTGTCATGTAATTTTAGAATGTATCCAAAAATATGTGATGATATAGAAGAAAAATCATAGAATCTAGCAGAGATTTTACAACTGTAATTTTAATTATGTTTTCAACTTATAGTTTACTACATCAGTGACTGTTCATTTATAAAGTCTAGCAAGATTCCAAATTAAGAAATCAAAATTGCCTTTCTATATGTCAAATTGACCATACATTTGAATTTTTTCAAGTATTAAATTATTTTTCCCAATTCAGCCATACTTTAAAATATCATGTCTCTAAAAACCAGTATCTTAAGAACAATTTATTTTTTTCTGGATCTTCTTAATGATATTTCTGTTATCATTAAAATTTGAAATGGAAGTGGGATGGAGAATTTGTCTCTCCTCCTCCCCTTCCATCTTGGAGCCAGATTACAAGGTTTGTATATCCTGTTTTAAAATCTTTTAAAAACAAAAATCCTTTTGTCCAGTCATGTGCACCGTGGGTCTTTAACATTCTAAACCTGCTATGGTTGCTGAAATGGTTTATCATGAAAAGAAAAGAAATGCCTTTGGCATATAAAGAGAAGAAAAAGAAAGAGGGAAAAGACAAGAAAAAAAGGAGAGAAATCCCGAGCTCACAAACAAGCCATTGTAGAGAGCTGGGGCTTCAGGAGGCACTGCTATTAGGTATAGTTCATAATGTGAAAAGACAGGCTGATTTGGGTCCCCCTCGCCTGGTGGGATCAATCCTGTCAGTCCATTTATTTGCAATCCCTTGTGATTTCTGTCTCCCACAACCCTTTTGCATGAAAATGAACCATAAAGGCGGTCAAAACACCTGCTTTACTGACAAGACCGATTAATGCTTTGATTTATCCTCTAAGTGTGAGCTAGTCTGCTGCTACAAGGGCCTTGGGTTGGCATGTAATTCATCAGGCTTTGCAAGTCTTCTAAGTCCCGAAGTTTCAACTGTGAATATCTTTTGTATATGCTAGAAAGTTCCGTTAACCCCCCAGACACTCACTACAGCGGGAAGCCAAAGTTTTTAATCAATATCTGTTCAGGTATCTTAAGTTAAATAACTGTAAATTATTGGACCAATTGGAAAGCCTTCTGGTATACCTTAGGACTGCATTTCTCAGCAACCCCCTTAGCCTAACCCAGAAAAAGAAGGTAGAGAGGCTTTCTACAGTTTACTTCAAATTCTTTCCTCTGCAGTCTTCCAAAGTTGATGCATCATTTTTTACCTGTGTATAGACAGGTAGGCTTGAGGAGGGTGTTCACATTGCTGAAGCAAAACATGGGACCTCCCCTATCGATGGGCTCAGGGTCATGACTCAGCCATTAAACTGGGCAGCACATTGGTATTACAGGATGTAGTTCTAGAATTCAGTAAGATGAGCTAACCTTAAACAAGGTCCATAAATGTGCCTGACTTCGGAAGACATTACCTGGCAAATGCCTCTTTCAACTTTTCAGACCTGAGAGAGCAAAACATCTGTTTTGTCATTCCCAGTTGAACTGTTTATATACATTTCTTTCAATGAGACTAGGAAAACACTCCCCCCTCCTCAAATTCCTAAAAAAAGACCTTCTAAACCTTTTTTTTTTAAGGAATTTGGTACTTGAGACCATATCACTTCAGCGTGAATACATTTGAAAGATAATTTCATGAATGCTTTACAAATCAGGGTGCTTTATTTTCTGTAAAAGATGAGCCTTCTGTACAATAATGTTGCCAATTGATACCATCATTACAATGATAGCTACGGTGAAGGCTATTTCCTACTGGAAAAGGAAAGAAGCTATAGGAAAATAATTTTAAAACTTATTAAAGAAAGGAATATCCAGACGGATACACTTCTGAATACTGGTAATGTAAAATCAAAGTAACAAGGACAAAACTATAATTGTTGATAATCTGTTCTATTGCAGGAACATACAAATAACCCATTAAGGTATGATAAAACAGGATAAAACTTCATTGATTTGCTACAACTAAGTGGCAAACCTGGATTGCAAAGCCAGTCAAGTTCCAAAGCTAAATTTCTTTCCACAGTACCCCGTAGCAATGAACAGTTTAAACTTAGACATGTGCCTTTGGAGAAGTCAAGTAATTATACAATAGTTCAGAGACCACCTGTATTTTTCCAGCTTTTATACAGCACTAGTGTTCATGGTTTCAAAACCTTTTGCAGCTGTTCCTGCTTCTGCAAATGTGTGTTTCTGCTGAGAATTTGGCTCCACTCCAAGAACATGCACAGATAAAACTGAAGGCCTGGGTACAGTCTTAGCTTCAAGTCAGTTCAAAGCCCTGAGGGGACATCCAATTTGTTCTGTATTTATGTTTGGTTAAAATGACCTGGTTTAAAGTGCCCTGCAGCTTCCTGGCAGGATATACTTTGTGAGGATTAATAAGTCAAAAAAAAAAAAAAGCTTTCCTTCTTTTTTGCTTTGTTCCAAATTGAATTATCGGCAGGCAAATAACAGAGGTTTACTACAAAATCATTTGTGGGATTTCTTTGTAGCAAAGTCAAGGAGAAATGCTTGAATCAAAAGCAGAAGATTGGCTGAACTTATGAATCTCGTTGCATTTGAAAGTCTAAAGAAATTTTTTGATAGAAGAGAAACTGGAGTTAATCAAAATCTGGTGACATTAATGAAACCAAAGTCTGAGTATCAGCAGATCAGTCAAGATGAAAGAGCCAAATCAAATTTCTTTGAGAGTAGGAGGGTGTAGCCATAATTGTTTGGAACTTGAACTCAAACACTAAGCTATTTGGTATGATTCCTAGCTACACTCCTACTATTATTTATAAAAACTTGACCTAGATTTTGAAGTACTCTAATCCTCAGTGTTGTTTTCAGCAAACAAGGATTCTAATATGACCCACTTTAATTAGATAGTTTTAATAGATGCCAGGTGGGTCATAAGGAACAGCAAAAGTTAGCTGTTTTTGCGACAACTACAAATTAATATTTAGTGAGGAATGTAAGAGATTTCAACCCTATTTTTAAAATTTTGTTGTTGTTGTTCAGTTACAGCTGTCCCCATTTTTTCCCCTTTACTCTCCCCTGCCCTGCCCACCCCCGCCTCCCACATTCAACTCTCCGTCACCCCATTGTCTTTGACCATGGGTCCTTTATACATGTTCCTTGATTTGACCTTTCCCTTTCTCTCCCCTTGATCCCCTTCCCCCTCCCCTCTGGTTACTGTCAGTTTGTTCTTTATTTCCATGTCTCTGGTTCTATTTTGTTCACTTGTTTGATTGTTGATTAGGCTCCACTTGTAGGTGAGATCATATGGTATTTGTCTTTCACTGTCTGGCTTATTTCACTTACCCCGTCCTTGAAGATGAAGAACGAAGTTAGCTTCTCTGATGCTAAACGAACTTAACATGTACAAAATACAACTCAGGTACTCATTTCCAGCCTTACCAAGCCACAAATTTACTTATCTCACTGAATAACATAAACAAACAAACAACTATGCAACCCTGGACCATTTGGCAGTTACTGAAAGCTTTCATATCTATTTTTCGTATCTATTACCACTCTCTATTATACCCCTTAAAGAGTTTTTCACCAACCTGATCAAGTTACCGTTACCTCTCACCCAGATAAGACGTGAAACCAGCGCCCACCGGCTCATCCATACCTTCTGTTGTCCTTTTGCCTTCCTCTCTCTGCTGCCACAGTGGCCTTTAACGTTCCTATCAGCTGCTCAAAACATTATTCTTAGACGAAAGCAATAGTCTTAACCTAGCCTGAGAGACTCTACATGGTCTAAGTTTCACGACCTCGTTAGCTTGGTTTTCGCCCTCACTCTTCCTTTGCTCATAGGAGAATTATTTAGATTTTTATGCCCACTCTACTCCTTTGCAGCTTCTGCTCCATCGAGCAGCGATGCTCCCCATCCTTAGTAAAGTTGAGTCAGCGTTCCCTGACTCTGATCACCTCAAATTTCCGTACGTACCTCTCCATAGCAATAGTTTCAGGGTGGCAGTTGGGGGCTTACTTTAGAGGTGATGGGATCCGTTCTTTCCTAATAGCCTGGCTGCAGTGCCGCGAAGGAGCGCGCGCAGTGTTTCATCTGTTTGCTGCTGCGGCGTCCCCGGAGCCTAGCAGAGGACCTGACAGTGCATGTCAGCGAATATTTGTTGAAAAATATGAGTAAATGAAACAGCAGGCCCCACCTTCTAAAAATAAACTACAAGTGAAGAAATTCAGAATTAGACAATGTGGGAAAAGGAAGGGTGAGAAAGAAGTGAAAAAAAAATATCCCAAGTAACATTTTAAACAAGTGATGCAGCAGGTATTTCTCTCCTTTCATTATCTTTTTTCATCACAAAGTGAAGTACATTGTATTTTCTTGCTATCTTCTGTGTACAAATGTAATTTTTTTTTTTTTTTTTTAGAATACGGCAGTCAAGATTTTACTCTTTGTCAATCCTGGGTAATTGTAATTATACAGATTCTTCACCTATAATCTGCAGGCATAAATATTAGCATAGCTTTCACTTGAGGACAGATTTTAATATGCTTTCCCTCTTAGTTTTCAGTGTTTTATAAAGTAAACTTCAGAAGACCTCTGCTCAGTTCTTTCTAGTATCATTAAATTAGAAATTATTATTACGCTAAGTGGAATAAACCGGTCAGAGAAAGACACATACCGCGTGATCTCGCTTATATGTGGAATCTACTGTACACAATAAACTGATGAACAAAACAGAAACAGACGCATGGATGCGTGGGACAGGGGAGGTGGGAGCGGCACTGGGTGAATGACGGTGAAGGCATTAGCCAAGTAACATATATGCATGACCCATGGACACAGACAACAGTGTGGTGATGGCCAGAGGGAAGAGGGGTGAGGGGTAGGGAGGGTGGGCAAAGAGCGAGGAATGAGGACACAAAGAGCCTTGGCTTGGGGCGACGGGCTCACGAGGCAGTGTGCACATGACGCTTTGTGGAGTTGAACCCTTGAAACCTGTATTGTTTTGTGATTCCACGTCACCCCAATAAAGTCAATTAAAAAAAAAGAGAGACAAACCGGTAGGACTGTGTTAATTCAAGTTAATGTCTGTCACATAATATGGGGCAGCAACTTTTTTGGTCCAACAACAACAGCAGTCACAAAAGCCGCAGTTTCCGCGAGACTTGAAAAGCTGAGGAGGAGATCCATCATACAACCGCAAGAAAGGAAGAGCAACACTTCTAGAAATATCACTCTGTTCATGAAGAATGAGACAGCCTAGTTCCTCACGGCACTAAAATGTCTGACTGATGAAGTTCATATCTTCTCTTTTAGTTGTTTCTTTTCTACTTGGCCAGTTTTTTCTTTACCATGTGACATGATATAGAGCCTCCAAGGTCAAACTAGTTTGAAATGGGAAAGCAATTACCATCCAATTCAGCAGCCCTTTGTTTGCTCACAAATCCTAGGAACCACTACTGACTGGCCTGTAGCAAGATTACTGACTATGAGAATATACTCAAAAGGTTACAAGTACAGTTCAGATATTAAGAGGTCTTTCCAAAGAGAATTTGAATTTATTTATGATATGGGGGTGTAATTTGCTTTAGAGAGTTAAAATAGGGGGGGGGACCCTGGTTTTGATAGGAAATTGTACAAACAAGGAAAATGAGATTTAAGACATAAAAAATTGTTACTTTGGTTAATTAGTAACTCATACAATAGAGAAGTAAGAAATATTCTCTGCAGATAAGAGGTATGGAGTTTTTTTTCCCCCCAGAATATAATATTTCTCAGAATCAAACGATAGTATCGAGTGAAAGTGTTATAAAACCCTTAAAGGATTGGAATTCCCAGATAAGCACACATGGATATCAGCATGCATTCAGCTTTATCCTTTTGGTCATACCACTGCATTTCACATTAATGAGTTATAAAATAATCTGGGAACCAATTTAGAAAATAAATAAGACAGATCCGCTTTGCTCAGCTTACTACTCCTGACCTAAAATTCTGGAGTGAACCTCCGTCTTGGGGTCATCTTTATAAGTAGTATCTAGTCATCCTTGAAAATAGTAACCTTAGAACTCCTCTGTCTTAACTGCAAACCACAGGGAATATCTAAACTCTCAGCAGAAATTGATTTCCTTTTGTTGATAACAAATGTCTTCCATTTTCATTATTTCTAGGAAGGCTTACACATCCTAAAAAAGAAATGCCCTTGTAAATGACTCCCGAGGTCAGTGGTGGCTTGCCATTGTTATTTCCCAAGACAAAAGGGTGTGTCCCTTCTTTACATCCCTGTAAATGCCTGGAGGGCAAGAAGAACAACCTGTCACAACAGCCAAGTAGGCTTTCCCAAACCGTGCAACCCCTCACATTATGGTTAAATCAATCTCGCTTTGCCTCTGCACTTCCCTCTAAACCAGTGCCCCTCTCTCCTGCCAGTGGAGTGTCCTGCAGCGCCTGCTGCTTAGTGTTGTCACATTGGTGTCCCTGTTTGCAGAAATCAACCCTTAAACCCTTTAATATGCCTCAGTTTCCGTCTGAACAAAACCAGAGCCTACATCCCAAGGAAAAATAAAAACAAATCATTTTCTATTATAATCAGTTCCATGTCCTTAAATCCAATAGCATTTTATATCTTTAAACATCACAACAACCTTCTGCCAAAAGAAAGGTATTCCTATAATTTTCATTTTACCAAGAGGGTTCTGAAACTGGCGGAAGTAAAAAATCTTGCCTGTGCTCAAAAAGAATGACTTGAACCTTATCGTGGAATGTGCACTTGTAAACACTGTGGCTCTCCGTCTCCCAAAATATACAAGTTTCCGGGGAGTAAATGGGAAACTAGATCAGGTTCCTGTGGAGGTGGGGGAGCGTGGGGATTAAAGTCAAAGGCTCTGGGGCTAAACAAGTGGGTTTATTTTGATCAGGCCATTTACTTGCTCTGCCACATCATTTGATTTCTTTAGGAACTGGTTTCCTCATCTATAAAATACAGCTGATAAAAATAGCAACCACAGAACATAGCTGGGCAATTAGGTGACGTAATAAGTAATGAGTCATAGTGAAGGGAGCCTATAGGCTCACTGAAAATCTTACTATTATTTACCCAAGCACTTCTGGCTCAGTTTCAAATAGAACATTGTTGTTTATTTATTTTTAGACTCATTTCCCTCTATATATCAGCTTAGAGCTTATTTCCTAGTCTATATGTGCAATATTTACCTAGAAGAGAGTAAAGTCAAATATATGTGACTCTATCACTTTTATTAGACATGTTCAGAATGTGAGTACTTTTCTGATAAAGCTAGGAATCTATTATTTCTGTCTTATTGCAAATCAGATGATTGGAATGGCTTTGTTTTATGTAATATAAAATCATATATATACACATGTGTATGTGTAACAACAACATTAGTACAGAGAATTTTTAAAGGAAAGAAATTATTTATTTTTACAAAAATCCTCTCAAGACTAACTGCATTTGTACTTCTAACTAATTTCACATGCTTATTTATTCCTTATAGTATTAAAATCACATTGTGCTTTAATCAGTTCACATTATTTCATAAGTATCTTTATAATTATCATCAAATTATCTTCATAATTATAATTTTTGGTTAAAAATATTTACCTAAATCTGTAACTATTTTCTGTCATTGGATATTTAGGATATTTATAATGGTTTCCAATTGTAAATAATAATGTAATTAATATTTATAAATTTAATTTTGTTATATTGAATTATTTTATTTAGATGAATTCCCCAGAGTGGGTCATTAGTGGAATTCTTACCACTATGTACTTGTTAGGCATCAGTGGTCCTTAACTCAAGAAGTTAAATAATAACTTATGCAGTTTTCCATAGTAACTATACCAATTTGCATTCCCACCACAGAGTATAAGGGTTCACTTTTCCCCACACCCTTGCCAACACATTATTTGTTGAGTTTTTGTTGATGGTCGTTCTGACTAATGTGAGGTGGTACCTCATTATGGTTTTGATTTGCATTTCCCTGATGATTAGTGATGTTGAGCATCTTTTCATATGTCTGTTGGCCATCTGCATGTCTTCTTTGGAGAAATTTCTTGTCATATATAGAGGTTCCTCAAAAAACGAAAAATAGAGCTAGCATGTGACCCAGAAGTTTCACTCCTGAGTAGTTATATGAAGAAAACAAAAACACTCATTTGAAAAGATTCATGCACCCCTATGTTCATTGCCGCGCTGTTTACAGAAGCTAAGATTTGGAAGCAGCCAAGGTCCACATCAACAGTGGGCAGATGAAAAAAATATGTGCGTGAGATCTTGCCACTTGAAATAACATGGGTGGACCTAGAGGGGATTATGCTGAGTGAAATAAGTCAGTCAGAGAAAGACAAATACTGTATGGTTTCATGTATACGTGGAATAAAAAAATAGTACAAACAAACAAACAAACAAAAACAGACTCACTGAAAAACAGGCTAATGCGATGGTTGCCAGAGGAGATTGGGATGGGGGATGGGTGAAAAAGATGAAGGCAGACAGATTCAGTTATACTGTGATGAGTTTGCATGATGACAGGTGATTAGGTACACAAACATTGAGTCCTCATGTTGTACGCCTCAAACTAATATAATGTTGGACACTAACAGCACTTAAATAAAAAATATCTTATGCAAAATTCTAATAACCTAATGCGTAGGTAAGTGTAAAAGCTGTGAGCTGCACATTCACACAGAGTGCTCAGACTGCGTGGTGTATTAGTGGGACAAGTTGCTGGTTGTGTTTGTAGACCACAAGGGCAACTTTGAATGATTCTCTGGAAAGGCCATTCTTCACTGAATACAAACAGCAAAAGCCATGTTGCACCTTGAAAGTACCAAATTTAGTGTCAGTGTTCTCAGTCAGCCAGAATGGTATAGAAAATAGACAATGACTAGTAAAGAAACATCAATTCAATATCAGAGGCAGTGCAAATTTTAAAAGATTCACTGATTTTTTTAGTCAATCGTGCCTTCCTAGAGAATAATCATGAGCTTTTGTCTCTAATTTCAAGATATGCAATTAAATTATTTATCTCTTTCTAGGTGCCCAGACATAAACTAGAACCAAATGCTCTCCCAGGTCTCCTAAAGGTCCTAGATTAAATCTTGTTTTCAAGTTACATGTGGTAGTTGCCTTAAGTACAGTACCCCGCCACCTTTGAATTGGTGACATTAGAGTTTGCCCGTTTCACTGGGATATTACAGCAAATGATGTAAAACCCTCCATAAGGTTCGGATTGGCTCTGAAAATCTTCTACACCAGCAACGCCCAAGCTGTTGCATAGTCATGGCTATTCTGTGTCAGATAGATGTGAGTTCACAGGGTAACGCTCAGGGTTTCTGGCCAAAATGTTGTATAAACAGCCAAAGTTTGATAATTAATTCAAGATGTAAGAGCCCTCTCAGTAAAATATACATTTTTCCTCCTTTAAAAATAAGTTTTAAATGGAATAGAAGATTGTTTTTCTTTTGAATTTTAAATCACTTTTTTATGGTATGTAACAAAACTGGGAAATGAAACGCGACTGGTTTGAATAACATGTTTGTTTTTTTTCTCTAGTTCTTAAGATATTACTTAATTTATGGGGCATTTTCATAAATCCAAAAAACGTACTTCATTGTTATTAGAGTGCCTATTTCTCTTTCCGTAATTCATGATTCTCCTACCTGAATTTTATTCAGACGGAAGAGGTCCTCCGCCCAAGCACCACCAGCGCCACAGCTGGCAGGAATTCAGCAATTTCATACGCATTAACTTTTGGTGTTTCCATGTAACATTAAAAAAAAAACAACTCACTGGGCTAGACCATGAGTTATTTCAAATTTCAAAAAGAAATATGATTTCCTTTTCCTTTTCCTCTTGGTTATGATCACTCTTCGCCTGCTACCTCTGATCTCCCCACACAGATGAGAAGCTCCCAGTATTGTGTGGCTCCAGGTATAAAGCAGCCCCCTGACATCCTGAGTGGACACTCTTTGTGATGTCCTCTCCTGAATCTCTGTCCCCATCATTACACAATCTACAGGTGGGATTCCACTAAGAATGGGTGCAGACAGCAGACATACAGCTATCCATTCAGAGATGAGTTGTTACGGGAAATTTTTCTTATTATCCTTGAGGAGATACGGACTTAATTTCTTATAAGTTGGAAAGGAGAGAATCGCTTCATGTTGAATTTCATTTGGAACTTCAAGCAATATGTTTAATCAGGTTCATTTCCTGTTTCTTGATCTTACAACTAAGGCATAACACACTGCTATTTTTAGAACTAATTTCCTCAATAATAGAAAACTTGTGGAAATTAATTTGAGCTACATATAAAAGTGGATAAGTGGTGGGCTGAACTTTAAAAGCAGTAACATAGTGCTTGATGATAGTATAGGAAGCAAAGAGATCAGGGCATGCGTTAGATTTGGGGATATATCAAAGTAGATATTCTGTTTTTGGATTAAATCTATGTTTCTGTTGCTATTATTTTCTAAGGAAACTCCTAAAGAAACAGAATAAAAATGATCACTATAGGAAGAAAAAATGTATTTGGCCTAGGTGCCTCATTAAATTAAAATTTATATATTTTATGTCCAAAATGAAAAAAATTTTGAAATCATCTGAGATTTTCAGAGGAAACCTGGTAAAGAAGAATATGATTAGAGAAGAACGATTAGGATAGTTGAGAACTAGAAATCATATCATAAGAAGCGTCTTGAGATACAGAACATATTTCTTATTCAAGATGATAGAAACGGGTTGGTGGAGGTGAGTCTGACTCAGTTTGATGTTTCAGAAATACAATGTGATGGGGAGACATTGACTACTGAGCTCCCCACTGCCTGCAATTTTTGAGTAATGGTCAATGACAATTAGGAAACAGAATGTCTTATAAGTGTTTGGTATATTAGGTGGGAAATTTGACTGGTTACATCTCAGTTCTTTTCCAAATCTAAGATTGTGTTTTTTCTAAATAATTTCTCTTTGAGGGGATGCTTTCTGAAACTGCTATCTTGGTTAAGTTTATTTGTTCTTTATAGGAAACGTATCATGGTTACTGCAAACTAAGAGATGTGTTTTTATTTTTAGCTTTTGTTTATATTTCAGGCTGTGTATTATAATATTACATGTGAAATGAATTGATGTGAGAAGATATTTCAGATCCATCCATCTGCATAGGATTTCATTATTAAAAAACAAAACAATAAATTTCAACATTTTCTTCTTCCCAGAAGTAATTGCAGATAGTATTCAAGATAAATGATGCAAATAGCAATAATAATGTCAGAAAAAGGTAATGTGAGAAAAATGACTATTAATAAATTATAAAAATGAAATCACATTATAATATATGAATATAGTTAAATTTTTAAAGTATTATTTATTCTGTAATATCTATGAGATTGTCTTGTGACAGTATGTAATTAAAGAATAAGTCAGTCTTAAGTACCTAAGGACTCCTGATTATAAATACTTTAAGAACAACCTTGCTTCAGTTTGAACGGTACAATTACCCAAGGAAATTCCTGAGTAGTTCCTATTTTTAATGTTGATAAAAATTTGTATATGGGCTGGAAATTCTTTTTAAAACAGTAAAGCACATTGCAAAGAGCTTAAAATGCTTATAAAGTTACTCAGTGAGTTAGTAGAAAATTAACATCTAACTTTCTTTCATCACACGATACAGTACTTAGTTTGTGTCAGGCATTTTTCTAAGCACTTTATACAGTTAAGCACATTTATTCTTTATGATAACCTCAAGAGAAATATTGTCCCAATTTAGAGATGAGATAATCGAGGTACAAAGAGGTAAAGTGACTTAACAAAGGCTATCTGGGTAGGAAGGAGCAGCCTTGAATTTGGAACCTCGGGCAGCCTGGTCACAGTCTGCATTCTGAACTGTAACACTACTCTGCCTCTCCAAATTGAGGTATTTTGGATGATCCTTTTAAAAACTACATTCACAAAATGTTTGAGGACAGCTACAAGCGAATGGGAGTTGGCTAAGGAGTTTATTGTGTGTGGTTCAAATACCCTGGGAAAGAATGAAGAAGATATTTCAGGATCCTTTGTGTGTACTCACCCAGAGCAATGCCTCTAGGGTCCGGAGACTATACTGCAGAGATAACAGATGAGACCTCTGAGGTCTCATCGAAACAGAAACCCCTGGAAAGTTATTTCAAGTGGAAATATTGTGTTGTCTGTTCTGGGAGGCCTCAGAGAAGCCAGGGGAAGGGCTTGAAAAAAGCCCAGTAAACAAAGGTAGAAGAATTAGCCAGCATCTATTAGCATCACTGCGTTAGGCTCAGTCAATTTATGTTACCAATGAGAAAAAACTGCCCCATGACCTTAGAGTCTAGGGCTTTTAAGGTGGGCTCTGAGATCTTCTCCTTCAGGTCCAGAAGTCTGGAAGCATAGCACAGAAGATGGAAAGAGAAGCCAACTGAGAGAGGGAAAGCTTTATATGATAGAAGGTTCTAGAGAGGACACAAAAGGCCTTGCAAGGTCATCAAGAGCAGAAGCAGTAGCTGTAGCTTTCAGGGAGTGGGCTGCCATTCCTTATTAGAGTAGACAACCAATAAACACAGGAAGAGATGAGGCTCCTTTGGTTAGCCCTCCAGAATAAACAAGGGGTCCAAGAAGGTGACACATGGCTCAAGACAGGAGATAAGAATAAAAACAAAAGTAAGACTTAGACATTGCTGTGTTGAGCATGGCCCCAGGGAAATCAGTGCTTGGTGGGGTAAACGAGGTAGTTAAACACTTGTGGTATTTGTTTTGTTTGGTTTTGTTACTGTTTTTTGATATTTGGATTTTTTTTGCATGTTTGTGTTTAAGCTTTTTTTTTTTTTTAAGTTTAGCTATTTCCTGCTTACCAATGAATATATTCTTAATTACCACAACTAATTCTTTTGTGAATTTCAAAGGGCCCTTAAATATACTGAACATGAAATAGACACCAGGGACCGTAGGCAAGCATTCAGCATTTTGTTTATTAGCGTACAGTTGGAGACGGGCCTTTATAAAATGAAAAATAGGTGCATAAATTTAAAATGTGCTTCAATAGAGAATATTGCCCTTGGATATAAGCTGTGAGCTTGGCCTTTAATGCTGCTGCCAGAACGACTAATTCTATGAGGACTTCACTGTTCTAAGGTATCTTCAACCCACACTTTTTTTTTCCTCCCCTTTTCCTATTTTTCTTTTTCCAGAAACTTGGCTTTATGTAGAGATTGCAGGAATTTTTTTTGTTTTGTTTTGCTTTGTTTCTATATTAACCAAAGACCTATATTTATAGTATTTGCTCAAGGGGTATTCAATTGAATTATCCCTGAAAAGGTTGCCATCAGAGAGGGGGGATGTCTGAGAATGACTCACTACCGCGTGCCCCTTGGTGTAACAAGAATTTGCTTCCACATAACTCTTAAGTCTGTTGCTCAGACAGAGCAGCGGTGTGTTCAATTATTCATGTTTTCTAATTAAGCCCTGCTGATTGTTCCTAAATGGAAACTTTATTTTGGAGAGAATGTGTTCTTAATGTTTTTCACTACAAGAATAATTTGTCTGATGGTGGTGTGTCTCTTTAGTGTCCTAAGTAAACTATTTGTTGGGTTTAGAACTCACATATCGATATTATCTGTCATGTTGAAGGTCTACGAATTATTTATATCATGTCTTAGAGATCACATGACATCTGACTTTTTACCAGTGATTTTTTAGTTTTCGTCAGTATTGGAAAATACCAGGAAATTATAAAGCCAAATTCTATTGTGATGCAGTTATTAAGTAATTGCTGTGTGATTCACTAAAGTCACGTTCCTCTGAAAGCTGAGTGAAATGATTTGAATACGAATTACATTTATGTACCTGTGTCTTCCTTTTGGTTTCTGTGTGGATGAAAAGTGTATCATATGTAAAAACTGGTGAGCCATTACTAGGTTGAGCAATATTTACGCTGAAAAAAGTTTAATTTTAAACATGAACATTTCCTCATTATCTCTTCCCATAACACTCCCTTAAGGTTAATTTTCCAAAAGTTTAATTGATGTATGATTATTAAAGTCACTGAAATTTAGACTATTTTAGCCCCATGTCCTTAATATGATTATATTCATTTCTTGTAATTCTATTGTTGCATTTTCTTAACTTTTATTATCTTCTTAGTATATTTCCTTTGTTTATCACTTACCTTATGTAATTAGTAAAAATATAAAGTGAATATCTTAAATTATGTAAACCTACTTAAAGCACTTGTATAAATTTTTGTATATCAACCACTGAAAAGTTTAAAATATTGTAGTTAGTCTGAACAATAAAACAATAAGATGAAGTTCTGAATTATCCCTTTTGGCTAATACTATTAATCAGATTACACAGAGAAATTGCCACTCTGTTACCTCACTAGAAAATATCCCAGCTTCAGTGTTTTTAAAAATTAATTCTTGTTTATAGACTATGTTTTTGTTATTAGATATAGACCATAGTTTTCTTATTTTCCTCTATAGGTTTTATGGTGATTAAAACTATCTTAAATAAAGTAATAGATCTTAGTGAAAAGTAAAATGAGACATATTTGATATGCAAATATCTCTTACAATGACTATACTCTGTCAGATTTATATTTTTATAAATAGATATAATACAGGGCATTGAAATAGAATAAAAAATGTATGTAGAAATTACTCAGATTTTATATAATCTTGGAACTAAATTTAAGAAGGTTTGATCCCTGGCTGGTGTGGCTCAGTGGGTTGAGTGCCAGCCTGCAACCAAAGGGTCGCTGGTTCGATTCCCAATCAGGGCACATGCCTGGGTTGCAGGCCAGATCCCCAGTAGGGGGTGCATGAGAGGCAACCACGCATTGATGTTTCTCTCCCTCTCTTTCTTCTTCCCTTCCTCTCTCTCTAAAAATAAACAAATAAAATCTTAAAAAAAAAGGTTTGAATATTTTCTGCATGTTATTTTTCTACTCAATTTAACATTCACTTTCAAGGAAAATATCAGTCATTTCATTTATGATAATAAAAACAAAGTGTGAAAAAAACAGTTTTAAGTTTTGGACAGATCTTTATATATGACTTTAACCAGTTTAACATATGTTTTAAAATAATTATGATAATCCTTATACCTTTTTTATAGGAATCATATAATGTTATATATGTAATCAAGAGGAAACTAAAATACTAGGGCAAAAGTCAAATATGCGAGCAGATAAAATTATAGTTGGAAATTGAGTAGTTTCAAGAATACGACAGGATAGATTTTCTGATAATATATTTATCTTACATTTCATGTGTTTAATGACCATTTGATTAAGTTCTTCAAATTAGTCTTGGGATAACAGATAATGCCACTTAAGGGTGAGCTGACTCTAAATGCTATTTGACAAAGAATTTCTTTGGAGCAGAATCATTTTTTAAAACTTCCAAGAAATTATTAATTCATGAGGCACAGATTGTGTTATGGATGATTCTGAAGTAGATGAAACGCTTTACAATAGAAAAATTGCA